>KZ110383.1:113018-141042 GCA_002116395.1 Ramularia endophylla | reverse complement strand
CCAACACCCTTGATCTTGGTCAGGGCGTACATCACCTTCTCTTTGCCATCGACCTGTGTACCTTGCTGTTAGTGACGTGTTCCGCGGTGTCTCGGTTCCATCTCGTCGCCGCTGCCGCCGCCCAGTTCTCCTCCTCTTCCTCTTCGTGGTGCGCGCGGAAACTCGAGGATGCGTATGCGGAGGATACGCACGTTGGTGTTGAGAAGACGCAGGATGAACTGGAAGTTCGACTTTTCACCACTGACGAGCGACATGTCTGCGGTTGGTGAAGGGATTCGGTTGGCAGAACCTGGCGAAGAGTGAGGTATTCGAATTCGGTGGAGAGATTTTGGCGCTATGACCACCTCTCTTGGCACGCGTCGCTCCTTCTTTTTACATCCAAGCCAACCCGACTTCTCGACTTTGCACATTTACAACCTGACCGTACATGAAAATAATTCGACAGCACGCGGAGAACTGATTGCTGGTAAGCGTACTCTTCAATCTGCATTCGATGGCCTCGTGGGTGTCACGCCTCAGCCTGCGTTTGAACTGCGCATTCCTGAGAGAAGCGATGCACTCTCACAATCGAGCGGTCATCGTTGAAGTCGTTCCAAGGGTATCTCAAGTCCTTTGCCGCCGGTTCTCATCGATCAAGTTATGCAACTGTTGCAGAATCACGATGAAAGACCAGCTTCTTCTGTATCAAGACCCAGATCCCTTCAATCAAGCAAGGTGGCAATTGCATCGATCCTCCCCCCATCAGCTCTCTTTTCTCACATCTACCTGGACGAAAGCATTGAGGACTATCAGGCCCGCATTGTGCAAGTTCGTTCCTTCCAGTCGAAATTTCATTCACGATTCACAGAAGATCTTGTTCGATTCATACAGCATTCAGCGAAGCACGAACCGCTGAGTGCTTCGCTTGGGAATGCTCATCCCTCGCATGGGAGAAGCCTAACGCCTTGCAGCGATTGTCGAGTCATTATTGCCATTCCCTGGCTTGCTTGGCTCGACTCAAGAGCAACACAAGTCTTCGTTGATCCTCCCAAAAGGTCGAAATGATTTTATCGATCATGTTCATTGCTATTCCAGGCATAGACACCTGCGTGAAACATTGGCGAGGCACAGGGCCCTCGCACGCCCGAATACCAGCATCCTTTGGCTGCTCTCGGATATTTCGGCGGGAACGTCTATCACTCAGAATAGAAAGCTGCCAGGTCGTGCCCAGTTCGTATACCAAGCATTCTTCTCTTTGACAATCGAAGACAGGAATTATGATCCCTCGTGGTGTATGTGTCTCCAGCAGTGTAAATTACGCCTCTGCTGTGACACGGCCACAACCTTGCATCTGGCGCTACCTGGTTGGCTGTAGTCGGTAGCCCTTGCCAAGTTGTGTTTGACGACGGCAAGCAACCGCCATCTACCATTCTGACCAGTTCTCGACTCTGCAATCCTCCACTGACAACGACAAAACATTTTGCCAATTCAGCATAATTTGACGCTCACCAACCAGTCTTTATCTTTTCAGGAAACTTTCAGCAGCGTCGGGGCGGAGATTGGATCGACGGTTCGAATCAACCTAAACCTTAACAACAGCCCTGGGCAACGAGCGTCGAGCTCCCAGACGAAAACCTGCTTCTGTGCACCCACCTCGAAGACTCGTCGTTGCTTTGAATTGTTAATCGGAGTTCCAATTGACGGGGCGACTTTGATCGCTCCGCGCCCTTCATTTGCACCCATATCGAGCAGCAGCACGAATAATAAACACCGAAACAAACACCCGCTCGCTGCAGTTCCCAGCCACGCCGAAAGCTGCGCGTTGTCACCACATACCGGCGAAGCCACAGCCGCGCACAACTCGCAAAACTTCGAGAGCAACGATGAGTCGATATGGAAAATGGGACAACTTTTGTCGCGACAGTGGGAGTGGATATGCGACGATACCAGTGTGCAATCTGTTTGACGAGTCGCGCGCGAGAGGAGGACAATCGCCGTATTTCGGCGGTTGCCAGCTTGAGGGCATATCACTTGGAGGAGGCCGGCATTTGGCAAACCTAGGTACGTGTGGGAGGTTAGATATTGCAACGAGGGTCATGTTGTCCTAATGCTGGTATAGGGTCAATATTAATCGCAGGCCTTGCGATACTGGTCTCGTTCTTCCTGCTATGGAAGTCAGAGCGGAAAAAGGCCGCAGTTGGCAGAAGGTGTGTTATGTCAAGTACAACCACTTTCGATAGGACGCGCTCTCACTAACAATGCGACTCCAGAGAAATGCAAATCTTCCTCATCGGCTACATAATCATCGAGATTTGCGAAATCTTTACAATCGGCGGCTTCCCTCTCGATGGCGCTGTACGGCGGACCTTCTCAGCAGTTCACATCGCTGCAGTGGTCGCTACCCTGTGGATTCTTATGATGAACGGTGCGGTAGGGTACCAGCTAATAGACGACGGCACGCCTCTGTCCATTGCTTTGATCTTCGGCTCAGCAGCCGCGCTCTTCATTGGCACGGGATATATCGCACTCGACACAGCGTTCAGCTGGACAGGCTACTTCAACGACACGCTCCAATCGCCGAATCAAGCGTATGCGCTGTACACGCTATATCAGCTAGTCCCGCTCGTCTTCCTTGTGGTATACTTCCTCCTGGAGACTGTGTTAGTTTTGAAAGTACTTGGCGAGATCCGGCCAATGTGTATGTTTTCACATTGCGAACCTCTTAACTATCGTACTGACCATATCAATCTCGCAGACTTCCTCATCGGCGGCACGATCCTCTTTGCGATTGGGCAGATTTTCCAATACGTGATCAGCGTCCACATTTGCAATGGCACAAATGGTGCGATCAACGGTGGACTCTTCGAGACTTTCTTCACACTGCTTGCCGTTGTAACAATATGGTTATTCTGGTCCAGCATAACTGTAAGTCGTCGTCTTCTGCTTGACCTTCGGTGTCGTGAACGATTTCTAACATCTCAATAGGAGGACGACTGGCCTATGCCGGCGTCAACTGGGAGTACATATACTTAGCGCGGAGCAAACTAATCTGGGTGGTTGTTTTATTTTTGGATAGACAAGCCGAAAGCCATTTTCACAGCACTGCTGTCAGGCGGAGCAGGATATCAAGAGGACCGCCACGAAGGCCTCTTCTCATGAAAGTAATGTTGTTTGTCCATAGCGGGGACAAGAGATACCTTTTTGACGTTGTAATGATATGGTGTCTCGGGAGAAAAATGTATGAACATCCGAATATCAAATTCACCGTAACAGGCGATTGCTAAGTAGGCACGACCAATATACAACATCGTTAGGTGAGTATTTGGCACATGTATATGTCGTCGCTGCCAGTTGGGTAAATTAGATACAGCTGAGTAATACTTTAGCAGCAAAAGCGGGCGGGCTGCCCCACTCCTTCTCCATCTTTGAACTTCAAGCCAACAACAACAGATCAACACCGAACCTTCACCATTCATGTGACAAGTACTTGTACGCGTCGAAACGGACGCTATAAGAAGTACTAGCAATGTCTCGGGAGAACAGTCCTCTCTTTGTGGGTTCAGCCACCAAGAAGAAAACCATTGTATTCGACTCCGATGATTCGGAGACTGACTCCATTGCCACTGACTCAACCGCGGAGAGCGATGTACGGGATGAATATGAAGTCGAAAGAATCCTGGATGAGGCTCCTGATGGACGGTACTTTGTCAAATGGGAAGGGTACAAACTCTCTCGCTGTACCTGGGAACCGCGGGAACACATTCTAGGAAGCGACTGTCTGCCGGAGTGGGAGCGACAGAAGAAACGCATCGCTGCTGGAGAAGCCGAAAAGTTCAACGAGGATGAGTATTTCAAGGCTTACTCGCAGGCTCACGACGAGAAGATGGCGAGGCGGCAGCGGCGGAATGCAAAACGCCAAAAACGAGGGCTTCCAATTCCGACTTACAGTTCTGAGGAAGGCGAGGAGAACGAGGAGGAAGTAGAAGAAGGCGAACTCGCAGACGAATCACCAGATGAGCTCAGGTGAGTTTTGTGACTACACGTGACTAAACTGCAGAGCGATCACAAGACATGTCAAGGTCTCAAGATCGTTACTCATAGCGATGAACACTCCCGATAGTCTCGTATGCAGACTCAGCTAATCATGACTATCTACAGTAGCAAGACAGTAACCGCTGCATCCTTTAAGCGGCATGCTAGCCCTGTGACCTCTCCTAAGCCCTCCAAGAGAGCTAAGCAGCCCGATGTAGTCCGCAAGGGTATAGCCAAGAAGGTCACACGCAACCGGATCGCTTCGGACACTGACTCGAGTGACGATGCTAGCAGTAGTAGCGGAGAACAGAGCTCTAGTAGTGCAGACTCCCTTCAAGAAGAGCTTAGATCGAAGGCTGCCAAAGCAAAACAGACTTCCAGGCCGAGACCAGAAAGGTCACATTCTCGAAAAGCATCCGCTGCATCGTCCATCCGAAGGCCAGAAACGACGTCAGCGCCCAGACCATCGACTGCAAAACTCACCAGCAGACCAGGAACAACATCTGCAACGACTGTTAAGAGTAAAGTTGCTACACAAGCTCTTCCAAGAGCCGGTCCGTCAGGCGCAGCTAGGAAAAGTGCCCCGAGCCATGTGGCAGCAGGACCTGCAAGGAAGGATCGCGATGTCCTGGCTAACTGGGATGCCCCAAAGAAGCGAAGAGAGCGAGAACGTGTCTCCGAAGCGACGCCAAAAGATTCTACTGAACCAAAGTTCCGTACTCTTGGCGTTCAAGGCAGATATCAAAAGTACAGTCGACAAAACGAGAAAGCACCTGACTTCAATGCCCTTACGGTTGTTGACCCTAAGACTGGCAAGACAGTCCCGCCCAAAGCTCCTGCTTCTGCTCCCGCTCAAAGTGTGCCCGCAACAGCTGGAGAGCTCCCGAGCGCATACCACCGACGGACACCTCCTCCTCAGGAGAGGCAAAGATCGTTGACGCCTCCATCTCTGAATCGTGCTACGGCGACATCAAGGGACCTTGCGGTACACAGCGTTGGTAAACCAGCAAAGCCAATATGCAAGGCATGGCTCACGTGCGGTTGCACGAAATCTGCTGAAGAGTGCCAATTTGTTCACCCAATTCGAAAGAATCACGTGAACCAATATATTGATCGGAAACAGGTCACCTGCTATTTCTGGTTTCTGCATAATGGTAGCTGCGCTCGCGGGTCATACTGCGCGTTTGCACACTCTGATACGGGCATATACAGTGCTCCGCCAAATTCTGGCCTTGGCCACTTTACCGTCACTCTTCCACCCGTTGATGCTCCACCATCACAACGAACATCGCCTCCGCCTCCTGCCACTGCTCGCCAAGCGTCAAGCGCTGCAAACTCTGAGAAGTCAGGCCCACACCCACCTTGGCAGCCTGCTTGTAGAGACTGGCTGGAAGGACATTGCCCGAACTCTGCAGAGTCCTGCGCTTGGGCGCACGTGCTCCCTACGGAGCATTTTAAGGGAGACATCTCGAACGTTCCAAAACGACTGGTGCTCTGCTACTATCAGTTGAAAAGAGACAGTTGTAGTAAAGGCGCCTTGTGCCCATTCTCACACGTAGACACAGGAATACAAGCTGGTCCACCTGCGAAAGGTGTATCAGGACGGACCAATATCTTACCGGCGGGGCCACCCAAAGACTCCCGGAACAACAGCAGTGTGCGCGTAGTCGAGGCGATTCCCGAAAAACTGCACCCGAGCGGGCTTACATGCTTCTTCTGGCGTACAAGAGGGAAATGTTCCAAGCCTGACTCCGAGTGCGAGTTTGCGCATCATGATACATCCGTGTGGGCTCTGCCGCCGCCTAGTCATGATGTGCAAAACGACGCCAGTGAAACTGTCAACGCGAACACGATACCAGTTGCAGCGCATCGCGGCATGATATCCACCACGTTCGACTCTGTTCCGGATGCTTCTGAACCCATGGAGCTTGTTAGATCACCGGTCCAACTCGACGCTGCGCCAATGCCTCCGCCCGTCCGTGAAGAGACGTTTCGGCGACCGAGTATCTCGATCTCAGCTGGAACTCTATCTATCGCCCTAAATATCTCCTTTTCTGGTGATCAGAAGCCAACACAGCTACAAGTCAAGCTCGAACTGTCCGAACTTCCCATATTTGGAAAGCTTGCTGGGGCGGATCCACAACTCAACGTTGATCGCGCTGTGCTGGCAAGCGACTTCAGATCCTTTATATGGGATGGAAACTTTCGTGACTCCGAGTCCACGATGGGAGGCATCGCAGTCTCAGATGTCGGGCTGGGACAGAGCCTTGTAAATCTGTGCAAGCAGCATACTATTGGCTTGATTGCGACACAGGCGGGAAGGAAGCCAACGATGCTGATCTACCCACCAAGTGATGATGTATGGAAGTTCCTGGACACTGGCATGAGACTGAACGACTGTGCACTTCACTTCCGTCTGTTTAGTGAGATGCCCGGCATGGAGGACATTTCCCTAATGACACCACTTCAAACGGAAAGGCCGTCACAAAGACCTCATCCCGTCGTTATGACTGGAGAAGAGCTACTGAAATTGGACTCGAAGAGAATGAATCCCGTCCCAGTGAAGGGTGCTCCAGTCGGTCGAGCAGTCTTCATCATGTTTCCACCTACACATCACGTCGAGTTAGAGTATTATGCGAAGTTCTTCGGAGCGCAGAAATACCGAGTTTACCACGCGGGAAAGGCAGGAGCGTGGCAATACTTCCGTCAACTTCACGACAAGAAAGTGGTCGTGGTACATCCCGATGTTCCCTTGTGGCAAGTTCCTGGCATCAAGGAGGTCATCTGGGCTGGCACGACATTTTTTTCAATTGGTCTCAACCGCCTTGAGTCCATCGAAGACCAGAGCTTTAGCTGCGAGCGGCTTTTTCCATTTGCCACGGCAGCGTTGATTACCGATGATGTCTTCGTCTACCATCCCGAGAAGGCAGCGGAGATTCTAAACGGCTTCAACAAGTTTGCCAAAGGCAAGCAGGAGTACAAGATTGTCACCAGACCTGGAGTGAAGGAATTTCTGCTTCGCCTGGCGGAGAACAGCTTCACCGAGCGTGGCAGAAAGGATGACCGGTGGTTTATCGTGTATGACTTGATGTGTCGGATTTGTCCGCCAGAAGACGAGGATCCGTACGACCCGCCGAATCCTCGCCCGGACGCAGGCCTGGTGTCGTTGTCACCAGAACTAATGCCTAACTATAATGCTATGTGGGAGAAGGACGAAGTTGCCGCAACTGCGTTCATGGTGGAGTGGTTTGCTGGCTGGACGATGGAGAATGTCGGGAAACTTCGCAAGCTGTATGTCCTGCATGAGCCAAGGGGTGGCTTCAGCAACGTGTTGGATGGGAGCCGATGGGTGCCGAATGAAGATCCACATGGTTGGGCGAAGAAGTACCAGCACATCTGGTTCAAGAAGCCTCAAGATGTCTTCGCGAGTAAGGCTTCATAGGCCAGGAAGATCCAGCGGACAGCGCTGCGGCCGCAAGACAACAATTTGGCCTGGCGGAGGCTACAGCCGCGGTCCGATGTGGGAGGAAGCTGGAGTGCGGTCGGGTGGCTGCATCATGTGTGTGAGAGAGTTGCTGAAACGGAGACGTGTGCCGAAGGAGACTATCACCATCGATTCAGATGTAAACTTATTCGTCGCCTGGTCTGTCAAAGACATAAACCAGGCGTGTCTACGCAGCGTCTGGAGCATCATGAAAGCTGAAAGCTATCAACTCCTTCCAGCGCCTGTGTCCACTGCCGTTCATGGTCGGTCTTCCTAATCCTTTCGTGAGCTCCTGCGCTCAGAGCTGAGAATATGATACAGGCGCTATATGTAATACAGCACAGCGCATGAAGTGTGCGCCAAAATTTTAAGTGCCTCGCGAATTTCCTCTCTACAACGCCGGTTTTGCGCCTGTCTGTCCTCCTTGTCCCGAGGTAAGGAGCTGGGTATGTCGTTAGCCATCCATTCCACAACTCGTTCTTATTGTCTACCAAAGCATACCTCATTCGCGCTCTGCTGCATGCGCATTTCCCTCTCCATCTCCATGACCTGCTGCTCCTCGCTGAAAGCCAGTGCCCATGGCACACCCAACAGCAGCGCACTGGTGCTAACAACCCAAAGTGTCTTTCCGCTGAGGCTCAGGCCCGAGGACAGCCATGAGTAGCCTGTGTCGGCGGCGGAGGCGAAGCGCTTGCGGTATGTGGGCGGGACAATGTCTTTGAGCGCGTACACTCGGTCGAGGATGGATTCGTCGAAGGCGTCGTCTTCATCTACGTCGGAAACTTCGGAGTCTGGTGGATGATGATATGTTAGATCTTGGAGGTAGGTGCATAGGGCGATGGAGATGAGAGTGTACCGCTGTCGGTATCCCAGTCGTCTTCGTCTTCTTTTTGGCCGGGCTGCTGGGCGTACAGTTCCTCATCGGGGACTTCTTCGAGTTGGACCATGTTGGCGATCGATGTGAATGGGTATTAGGTAGTGTTATTAAGGTGGGTTGAGAGAGTCGCGATGGCGGGTCGAGTCGATGGTGGTTTGGAGTGGAAGTTGAAGCAATGTGATAAATTTAAGGTTGGACGCTAGCGCGAGAGACCAGAGGAAGAGCGACTGCGTCACGAGACAGCAACGATGTACCTAGAGAACGAATCTGGCATGGTAACAGCATGGTACAGTTATCATGCCGGCCTCGTCCATGCTTCTTCCCAAATCCAACCCAGGCCCCCAAAGTGCGAAATACAAATCATTTTCACCTCCTTTCATTCGTGTGGTATCGTAAAGTAGACATGCAGCTTCGCTTCGCCAGTGATGGCATAGCTCAGCCTGAAGCCTCTGCATAGGGCCTGTGGTCCATTTGGCATAATATGAGTGTTTTCCGAAGAAGGATGCTTTTTCTCCGCTCGACGTAATGGTGTTGGGGCCCTGTACGCAAATGCCATTCCCTCCTGAGGCAGCGCAGTCCCACACAGTGAACGCAGAGCTACCCCTGGCTATCCGCGAAGTGACACAAGTTCATGCCCCGATCTTGATCCTGATCCCATGGACGCCCAAACGCCAATTCGCTGTAGGGTATCACATGCTCTAGAACTGGTCTAAAAGTCTGTCAGTCTCCAGTCTTCATCCAGAGATATACCGCAAAAGACTTACCCAAAGTCATACTCATGCTCACATCCGTATTCTCTACCATCTTCTGGAACTCCTCAAAGCTGATCTTACCATCGTGGTCCAAATCCGCCTCCATGATCGTCTTGTCCACAATCTGCTGCAACTGCTGGTCTTTCAAGTTGGATCCCACCATCATCTTCAACACGATGAACAGTTCACCATTGCTGATGTAGCCATCACGGTCAATGTCGTAGACCTTGAATGCGAAGCGTAGCTTCTCCTCCTTGTTTCCCTTGGAGCTGAAGGCACTGAGACCGGAGACGAACTCTTGGAAATCGACGTCCCCGCCACCGTCCTCGTCGAAGATGGCAATCATGCGGGTTGCGAGCGGGTTGGACGAAACTTGTGGGAGTGAGAGGAACTCATCGCGCTCGATTGTGCCGGAGTTGTCCTGAGGGCTGGTCAGAAAACTGGCGATATTGCGGGAAGGTCGTGAGGCACACTTTGTCGAGTTTCATAAACCGTTTCCTTAGACGATCCACCTCATCTCTGTCAACTGGAGGAGGAACGACAAGTCAGCAGACTGCGCTTCAGCTATGGGATCGTGGAAACGAGAGCATGAAGTGAGGCCACAGCAGACTCACAGTTGGTGCCGTTGACAATGTTGTCCAGCATTGCCGAGTTTGCGTTCCCCATCTTGGCGGTACAATATGGATTGACTTTGACAGTTCGATGTCGTTGTCTCGGAGTTCGATTGGTATGCCCTCATCTGCATCTAGCACGGCAGTTTCGGGTAGATCCGTTGCGGAGATATTTGGTCGCGCAGCCTGCTTTGAGCTACATGTACATTTGTGCACTGAACTGTTCATCAAACACAAGATCGCGACAGGAATCAGGACTGTACCACAATCTTGAGGCTTCCCCATTCTGTTTCCATTGAATGAGAACCAAGCCGACAATCGCTACACCCACCGCGATATTCAATCGAGAATAGCAGGTAGCTCCTCCAAGGTACTCCGTCTCCGCGGGCACGAATCATCGACGAACGCTTCAATCCTCAAAAGTGCCACTGAGACATGTCGAACCTCCAAGATGCCGCAATCCAAGTCGCCGAAACGATCCAAACTGCCTCAATCAACCACAACCCATCCGTCGACCGCGACCTAGCTCCCGAGACCTCCGTCGACAGCAAACAACCGGTAACGTGGGATCACTCTGGAGACTCCGTATCAGAAGGCGAGATTGTAGATGAGGACGAAGTTCCACTTTCAGTGTTGCGACCCCTGCCCGACCAGAGGAGACAACCGCCACATCTACAATTGCCAGACCTTCGGTTTGAACAAAGCTATCTGGCAAGCATCCGCGAAGCCAAGGGCTGGCACGAAGTGGCATATATCACAG
This sequence comes from Ramularia endophylla, assembly GCA_002116395.1. NCBI lineage: Eukaryota > Fungi > Ascomycota > Dothideomycetes > Mycosphaerellales > Mycosphaerellaceae > Ramularia > Ramularia endophylla. The sequence continues at coordinate 130,547 of KZ110383.1, read as the reverse complement.
TGAAGGATCAGGTTGGTGTTGTGGTGGAGTAGAGTGTTGAGTTATGGCTAACGGGATGAGCAGGTATTGATGCCTTTGGTCCAGGGAATGGTCTGGGTAAGTTACCATCGACCACGGGGCTGTGATTTCTCTATGCTAACGAATGGCAAGACTCTGATTGTAGCTGGATGGCGGCACTCCAACTCCACCGCAAAGTTCACCGGGACGACAATGGGTGCGAAGCTCAGACGGTGGTGGTGAGTCGATTTCGTCCTCACTCGGGACAATTGGGCGCGACTCTCTTACTTCCAGCTGTACTAACACGATCAAGGTGGCGAACCAACAATTGGATTATACCAGATCACTCCAAAAGCAGGTCAAGGTTTTCTGACAAAGAAGTGAGCGAATTCTACACCAGCCAAGCGAACGCCGGACATGACTGAGTGCTCCTTTAGCAGCTCAATCGCACCTCCTACTTTGCTTCTCGACGTTGAGATCAACATTGCTGAGAAGAGGGCACGCTCTGAGCCATGCTCACGTTTCTGCTTGGACACAATTCGGAGAAATCTTGCAATCTGCTTTGAGCGTTCAAGCGTGTACAGTATCCATGCCAGCGATCTAGAGATCCTTTTTGGTCCCAGACACTTCTAGGAACGGACGATGAGGTCGAACGTAATCGATACACTGAAAAACAGCCTCGTACGGCATGCCAAGGAGCAAACGCTCCCTTCCAAGGCATCTTCTACTACGTCGCGGCGGAGGCGGTATCTGGCGGGCTCCGACATGCCACGACTCCACGAGTGCAGCCCACGCACTGCGGTCGACGCAGCCGTACGGAGTGGTGGCTTGCAAGGCACGGGCTCAACCGGCCTATCTAGATCGTGGTACCCTGTGATATCGTGTCCTATTTTATCCGCCGCCAGCGATCAATCAGCGAAGACGAAGATGGCGTGCTCAAAAATCGTTCACACGAACGCATGGCACGCCCGCCTAGTGAAAATCACACGGACAAGCCCGCATATCATGCTAATCCTAAGCTACGCCATCTGGTTTTTATTTCGCGATGCAGAGCTCTACTTCTCTACATCGCAGAGTCATGGTCATCGTTCGGCGTCCGTTCCCTTTTCGTTTCGGTTTGCCTCTGCGACTCGCTACCTTCCCGATTACGATCCGATTACGCTGCCTAGCGCGGCTATGGTGGGGCATGTGTCCTTGAGTTCCACTCATGAATGGACACCGCGAACGGCGAAAAGCCCACATAAACAAATGGCTTCTTGCTGGACCAGGAAATGCAAGTTTGCGTGGGAGTGAGCGACGCACGTTCGCGACCCTGCTCATGTCCTACTGGTTGCGCTTCCCGGCTTGCTGGGATTCTCCCTCAACCTGTGGATGCGAGACCTCCACTACTGCGACATTTCTTATTACCACGGCATCGTTTTCTCTGTGAAGAAAAAGGTACCACGACATCATCTTTGTTCAAGGAATAAAACATCGTGTCTTCTTTGAGGTGTATTCCATACATCTTTTACATTCTTCCCTCCGCACGCGGAAAGTCGGGTGCTGGACTATCATCCACACCTCGCCTCAACACCATCTACCGAGGCCAACGACATCATGTCGACCAGACCAGTCTTTGTAGCAACCCATCCACGGGCATGCTCTACAGCCTTCGAGCGAGTGAGTTGGTGGTGTTCTTATCAGCTTGGGAAAACACAATGCTGACGAAACGTTCAAGGTTTTCATGACTCGCAGAAAGAGCATCCAAACCATTCATGAGCCCTTCGGCGATGCCTTCTACTATGGCCCCGAGAGAATGGGCACCCGTTTCGAAGATGATGAGCAAGCTCGCCTCGAAAGCGGCTTCTCCGAGTCCACCTTCAAGACTATCATGGATAGGATCGAGCGTGAATCCGCAGAGGTGTGAACCCCTCGTCCGTGCAGTCGCATGCTCTTTCACCGTCCCCTATCACGTCGCTTTTGTTCTCAACATTGTTGTTGAAAGATCTCTTGCCAGCCCGGTGGTGGCATCGCTAGCGAGTATAATCGGCCGATCCCGATCACCGTGCTGCATTCGATGCCGTTTCTTTCATGTCGATACTTTGAATGCGACTGCGCCCGTGAAGGACCAAAATACTCACTGCACGCGCAGGGCAAACGTGTGTTTATCAAAGATATTACTCACTATCTCCTTCCTCCAAACAGTCAAGCCGCAGCCATCGCGCCCTCTCTCAGCCGGGTCAAGCGCGGCGTTGGCACGAACGGACTGCCCATCTTCGAGGACAGTCCTTCGCAGGAGGGGAAGGATGTCGACAGCGACCACGATAGCGGAGTGGCGCTCACCCCTTCGGCGGGCAGCCCATCTTCTGGTCAGAAGAGTCCGCCTTTCCCGTACAAGGACGCCGTTGCGGAGCCAAGCAATCCGACGGTTGTTCCTAGGGAAATCTTGGAGAAGTTTCATTTCACGTTCCTTATTCGCCACCCAAAGAACTCCATTCCAAGCTATTACCGATGCTGCATCTCGCCACTTGTCGAGAGGACCAAGTTCGAGCCGTTCATGCCTGAGGAAGCCGGATACGACGAGCTGCGCCGTATGTTCGACTACCTCAAGGACACAGGCATGGTTGGTCCTAAGATTTGCGGCCAGGAAAATGCAGAGGGTATCGAGACCAAGCCTGGTGGTGTTGAGATCTGTGTCCTTGATGCCGATGACATGCTTGACGATCCGGCTGGTGTGCTCAAGCAGTACTGTGCTTCAGTCGGCATGGATTTCGACGAAGCCATGCTAAAGTGGGACACTGCCGAATCGCATGCATTTGCCAAGGAGCAATTCGAGAAGTGGAACGGCTTCCACGACGATGCGATCAACTCGACTGATTTGAAGCCTCGTGCTCATGTAAGTTCTTTCTGCCTGCCTTGTCAGCGCCGCCCGCCGTTGGGCACATTGCTGACCGCTGTCGTAGAAGCACGCCATCAAGAGCGATGCTCAGGATTATGAGGAATGGGTTGAGAAGTATGGCAAGGAGGCCGCCGACGTAATCAAGGAGACCGTCGACAAGAACATCGCCGACTACGAGTATCTCAAGCAGTTTGCTATCAAGATCTGAAGGCAGGCTCTTTGGGGATCATGAGCGGTGTAATGAATGAATGATCAGTAATCGCGTTCACCAGTAACAAATTGTAGCTTTTGAGGAATGAAACAGTTCAGCGTTGGAAAGAATGCAACGATCAATATCACACTTCAAGAATATTGACATTTCCCCTCTGAATTGCGTGCTTTTAGCGACATCCCGACGAGTCAGGCGATGTTCCGAGTGCTGCGTTGCACAAGCCAATCTTTACAACAACATCAGCTATTTTACATATTCCAGAGCATTGCGGTGGTGATGCTTGGTGAGCTTCGTCCAGCTTGATGCTGCCGAGACCTGCTCACCGCCGTGACTGCGGACTCCGGCGTGCTTCCGACTGATGACATACGAAGCTGAGCTGAGGAGAAGAACTGGCTCGACGTCATTGGCAACATGGATGGTGAAATGGCCATATTTATCGCGGAACGGAATACACAGAAAACATGAAATGATAGAAGACTACCACATACAACAAACCGAACCTCATTGATCAGTCCACTCTCAAAGACCTTAACAACTATATCACTCAGCATGGCATCCACTCTTATCTTTGGCGGTTCAGGCAAGGTAGCCCGCCACGTTACTCGTCTATTGGCAGCAGAAGGCCACAACGTACACAGCATTATCCGGAAACCTGAGCAGCAAGGTATGTACCTCTATCTTCTCTCAGACAAAGTATCACTAAGACCTGCACAGATGATGTCAAGTCTTTGGGCGGCAAGCCAATCGTTCAAAGCATCGAAGACTCCTCCGTGGACGACATGGTGAAGACCATCAAGTCCACCAATGCCAGCACTGTCATCTGGGCCGCAGGAGCTGGAGCCGGCAATGCTGATCGAACGAGGGCTGTCGATAACGAGGGTGCCATTCGCAGCATGGACGCAACAGCTAAAGCTGGCGTGAAGAGATACATCATCATCTCGGCCGTTGATGTACGGGATCGTGAGAACAAGCCCAAGCCTGATTGGTATAACGACGATGATGTTAAAGTATCTGACAGAATGTGGGGAGCCATTGGAGTACAGTTCCTTTCCTTCCTACTAAAGTGATCTTCGCTGATGTTTGACGTAGCCATACATGGAAGCCAAGTTTGCTGCAGACCGCAGTTTGGTGACTGAGAATGACCGAAGAGGGTTGGAGTACACCATTGTACGACCAGGTGGTCTTTCAGAGGATCCAGCGAAGGGGACAATCTCTGCTGGAAAGGTCCACGTTACAAACACCATACCGCGAGCAGACGTGGCAGCTGTGGTGGTTGAGGTCATCAAGCAAGACGGCACCAAAGGCCTTGCTATTGATATTGTGGGAGGATCAACACCGATCAAGGATGCAATCGCTGAGGTGGTCAAGGGAAGAGTTGACACTTTCGAAGGAAAGTACTAGGAGATTGATCTCACTCATATGGCCGAGTCTCAGGCAATATACGAAATGTGAACGACAAAGGCGAGCCCAAAAGACCAAGCAAAGGTGTGCAATAGTGTGAGGTGTCTTATTAACCATCATAAGGTCATCCGCGTATTCCAGGGGTATCTTAACATTGCTAGGAACCTTGAAGCAATAGAATGCCGATAGCCGGTGCACCTTCTAAGCTTCAAGAAACCAGGACATGAGCACGAGCATCCAGAACGTGAGCCAAATCTTCCCAATCCATGTAGTGCCATCAATCAAGAACCATGTCGTTGTAAAGACATCTGAGGCGATTGTAGCAGAACCGGAAGTAGAGCCAGCCCTGGAGGATTTGGTCAGTATGGAGTACCACGTTCTATTGATGCGCGGGCTTACTTGTCATTCGAAGCTATAATGTTCGTGCTCCTGCCACCAGGACAGAAAATGACTTGGAATTCACCTCCCATCGGCACAATAAATGTGCTGCTCTGGTCATCTTGAGCATATGAATAAGCGTCCGGACAGACAGCTTTCGCAGCTTTGGCATAGTAGTCCGGAGAACATGACCCTGCATTGCCATACTGTCCAGTACAGCAGTACTTAGCTTTGTTGTACTTTTTGCAAGCCGAGAGGCAAGGGTCGAACGCCGGCCGCTGGACGTTCCCGTCCGGATAGGGATAGACGCCGTTCCCAGGTGCAGTAGGAGGGCTGAGTTGCAAATCCCACGGGCACCAATTTGCAACACTGCTGGCGGTGTTTTTGATGTCAAAATCTATGGGATCGGAAGAAGTAGTGCCGAGGAATTGCTGATTGTTGCTGTATGGATTGAATCCCTGCGGAGCGAGATCGCTGGCGGTACCCACGCAGGATGGATTGGTGCTCTTCGCTTGGATATCGTTCAGGGCGTCCACGCCTTCTGGAACCAGCACAATCGCCATAGGTAAGTTGTAGCCGTCGACCAGGGAGATGTCATAAAAGGTTTGTTCCTGGCTGCCGGCCATTGTGAACTCTGCGAGCGTCGCGGGAGGGTTGCCGGCTTGCTTGCAGTCTAGTTGGCCACATTCACCAGTAGTACACTGGCCTTGGTTTTGACCGTTGGAGAATGAGCAGTTCGTGCGACCCCAGACGCGGCCCTGCCAATCGTTTGCGACATTGATAGTCTTGTTGGCGCCAGAGCTCAGTGCGAAGCCCTGTGCTGTTGGTGCAGTTCCTCCTTGAGTGACAAGTCCTGGCCATATCGTCTCTCCGCACTGGTTTGAGATGACGATGCCCAGACTTTGACTGCTATTGTTGCTGCTTTGCCGTGGCTCTACCCGACGCTTCATGTGGTGTTCAGCATTTGCTAAGGTCGCAAGAACGGCTGGCAGGATGTAAGTACGCATAGTACAGCAAGTACTTCAGTTGATAGGCGGATTCATGAACAACAAACCAGGTGCTATGTAAGAGATGAAAAAGGGACGTGAAAGAGTTGCTGCAAGGAATGCTGAAATCTTGGAAGCTGAGAGTTCGAAGAAGGACGGCGAAAGTGACTGATGCACTGTAGAGATCCTGCATGATAGCAGCAGGAAGGCACTCATGTTCCAAATTCGCTTCGCCGCCTCGCGCGAGGCGACTGCGATGTGGTGGAGATGGAAGCGCCTGTCTCTCAAATTTGAAACACCGCTCCTTATCTCAGCTCAGTCGACCACGCCTTTCCTCTTATGGACGACTAGTATCTTACACTTTGACCGCATATCATGACCCTCAATATCCGAGCATCGAACAGCAGGTCTCGAACGATGAATGTGAACATCAAGGATATCGGTCGGACACAGGAGGACTCCAATCACATGCTCAACTTCAACATTCAAGTGGATGGCAGTGTAAACAAATATCCCGCCAAGTCTCATGCAAAACGAGTCGCAGAGAAGCTCGGAGTTGACGATGGCCACATCCTTCTATCAGCAACACGGGCAGCCAACTGGCCGAATAGTGATATGCCGGCGCCCTTCAGGCAGGACCGATACTTCTACTATCTGACTGGAAGTAATGAGCCGGACTGCTACACTACCTATGACATCAAGAAAGACGTTCTGACCCTTTGGCTTCCTCCCATCAATGAGGATCGCGTGGTATGGTATGGGCGAGGTAGTACCGTTGAAGAAGCATTAGACAAGTACGATATCGACAAGGTAAGCAGACTAAGTTGGTGAGAGCATAGAGAGCGTGTCTCGAATGTCTTCCCTTAGCTTCTTCGATGCGTGACACCTATGCTTACCTTCTATACTTCTCTTCCAGGCCCATTACATCAAAAGATCCAAGGCGTGGTCTTCAGATGTTTTCCGAAACTTCTGCTTGGGATATGTCTCCGGAGACGCAGCAAAACGATTTGTCTTGCCAGGCTGCAACATATATCCTCAAGATCAACAAAACCTCCGGCAAGCCATGGACTCTTGCCGCGTGATAAAAGATGACTACGAAATCGATCTCATTCGCCAGGCCAACGTGATCACAGGAGATGCGCATGTCGAAGTCATGAGAGGCATGCACAACTTCGACAGTGAGGCAGATGTAGAAGCCGCGTACATGCAAGTGTGTATTGCTCAGCGAGCGAAAGTACAAGCATACGACCCGATTGCAGGATCAGGCGCCAATGCGGCTGAGCTTCATTACTCTGCGAACGACGCCGATTTCGGTTCTGGACAAACTGTAGTTCTGGATGCAGGCTGTGAGGTAGAACGATATGCTTCCGACGTCACTCGCACGATCCCCATCAACCCAAAACACCCTGGACATTGGCCATCTAAGGAGGCAGAAGAGATTTACAGCTTGGTAGAGGACATTCAGGAGTCTTGCATAAAACAGATGAAACCTGGAAAGCAATTCATCGAAGTCTTCTGGCATTCCCACTACATGGTCATCGACGGCCTGTTGAAGCTCGGAATCCTGAAGGGAGATCGCGATGAAATCTTCCATACAGGTACATCTCGAGCGTTCCTACCACACGGACTTGGACATCACGTCGGCCTCGACGTCCATGATGTGAGTCCTGTACCACACCCGCCCGCATTGCCCGCCCACTTCTTGGATGATGATTTGAGCGACCGCACCAAGAAGCTCATCTTGGAGAATACTCGCGCTGCCTTTGCAAAACGGAACCCAGAGTCTGCCGAGAAGATGAGCAATTTACAACAAACAATTCAACCTTCTATCTATGAGACTTCGCACTCTGCTTCTCAGCTCACACCGGGTATGGTGGTCACTATTGAGCCAGGCATATACTTCAACGACTTCCTCATCAAACGGTTCTTCCTCAGTCAGGCTAAACACCGGAAATTCATCGACACGAGCATCCTGGATCAATATATGCAAGTCGGTGGAGTTCGCATTGAAGACGACATCCTCATTACCAAGTCTGGCTATGAAAACTTGACCACGGCGCCCAAGGGTGCGAGAATGCTGGAAATCATGCGCGAGAGCGCCCGCAAATCCGCTAGAAGCAATTGACCCAATGCTGCCTATGTCCGCATGTATTGTCAGATATGTAGTTGCCGAAACGTTGACATCAATGGAATGTGGTCATCACGTTCTCTTCGCTGCTCGCTTAATGTCCAGTGACCTTGCCAATCTGAACCGAGGGCTTCCAGCAGCCTCGCACACTGAAGACAGGATGTATGTGGTCTATATCAGCAATGCAAGTGTCCTCGTTGGCCTTTCAGCGACCTGCTCGGGATCATCATCCTGTCGAACAGATAACAACTCTTCCCCAGTTGAAGGAAAGACAACAGGCTCGTCAATCAATCTTCCGAAAACTCGAGGAGACACATGATCTCTACAACAACACAACGACAGCCCACACATGACCAACTGTACCTTTCACAGAGCAATCAATGCACAGGCTTGACCATGAGGAGGAATACCTTCCACTTCGAGTGTGTATGCGAAGGTATATCACGATTGCACACTACCCCAACACTAACCCTAAAGCATAACGAAAGCAGCGCATCATCGCGCCGCGAACAGTGTCCCGTCACATACATCGGTAGAAAGCAACATTGTCAATAAATCATATCACTTCCAACCGATACAAATCACGGACTGAGAATTTGATTGATGCAAACACATGTCATTCCGGATCTATAAACACATAACGCAGCAGCGCGTCTAATCAACCCACTCGTCGTGTCGTCGCGTAAGCAATCTCAATCTTCCCCGCCCACCAGCTTGCTATCGGGAGAGAAAAAGTGCCATGAGCGCCAAACAGTTCCGAGGGAAGCGAAACACGTCCATGTTGAAAGAGTCCGTCCGGGCATGCATCGTCGCTGAGGGTGTCGAAGGGGTCCAGAAAAAAGGGTATCGGGTCGTGAAAGATGATGTAGATATGATGATGGCGGTGGAACGAGGAGTAATCGGGGCGGTGAATCGCCAGTGCTGCTTTCGTGCTTTCGGTTGCGGAAGAATCGATGCTTTGGGCTCGTGCTGGGATTGGAAAATTTTGGGAGATTTGCGGCCCAGGGAGGTTTCATTCGAGGTGTCGTGTTTGTTGGCGCCTTGTTGAACCTGATGGTGCTGCTGGACTTACCGGTGGCGTTGTCTTCGAAGCCGTTCATTGCGGCACGGGACTGGCCTGCGCTTCCACTCGTCGCGCTCATGTCATGAAGAAGATACCTTAGTCTTTGTTTGACTCTGGAAACTGCTTCTTACATGTCCATGCTGTCTCCGCCGTTGGCAAAGTTGAAGTTCTGCTGTTGTTGCTGAGCTCCAAAGCCGAATTGGCCGTCCTGGCCTTGCTGTGGTGCAAGATCGGTGACATCGGCGTCGCCCTCATCGTCTGAGAAGTACTTCTCGATGATGGTGTACGCCTTCATGTAAATCTCCTCATTGCTGTTGTTCTGGCAGTCGTGGATCTTCTCCATACCACCGCAGTCCTCGATGAACAAAGCATATTTGTTGACGGGTGTCTCGGCACTGCCGTCGGCTGCCTCCTTGTCCATATCGCCAACCTTGAGGATGTTCTCCAGACCATCAAGCGCGACCTGAATGATCTTGTTGTCAGGGCAGGCCAGCAGGTCGCATAGCGGACGGATAGCGCCCTGCGCGACGAGAAGGCGGATTTGATCTGGCTTTTGCAGACCACCGCTTGTTGCGTTGGAGATCGCCCAGCAGGCCTCTTTTCGGGTCTTGAAGTCGCCGTTGCTCAGCAAGTGGATGAGCGGTGTGATGATGTTGGCATCAATGACCGACTGTATCTGAGTGCTGTTGCCAGCGGTGATGTTGGAAATGGTCCAGCATGCCTCCTTACGAATGCCGTCCTTGGTTGAGCTGAGGAGTGACAACAAAGCGGGTAAAGCACCACAGTTGATGATAAGCTGGGTCTGAACATCGTCGCCAGTGACGATGTTGCCGACGGAGCGGAGGGCGGGTGTCTGAACGGAGGTGGACGCGTGCATAAGAAGCTCGACAAGACGGCGAGGGATGTTAGCCTCGATGACAGCCTGGATCTTGTCGTTCGAGCCGTCGGAGAGGTAGGAGATGGCCCAGCAGGCGTCAATGAGCACCTCATCGTCCAGAGAATAGACAAGCTTGGCGAGCACGGGGAGAGCAGGAGCAATGGTGTTCCAGTCGGGCTGCGGTGTCTTGCCACGGCAGAAGTTGCTGAGAGTCCAAGTAGCATTTCGCAGCATGCTGAGCTTGCGGCTGTCGCCCAACAGGCGGACAAGGGGAGCCAAGGCACCCTGGGCGAGGACAAAGTCTCTGCAGTGTGGGCTGTCTCCAGCGATGTTTCCAAGGGCCCATACTGCCTGCTCGCGCACATCGGGCTCGGGACTGCTGAGCAGTTCTACAAAGATTGGCACTGCGCCAGCCTCGATCACGACCTGTGTCTGCTGGGCGGAACCTGAGGCAATGTTGGTCAGGGCCCATGCGGCCTCGAACTGCACGAGCGTGTGTGGAGAGCGCAGGAACTCGACGAAGCGGCCGACTACGCCCGTCTCGATGACGCGCTCGATGGGAGGGTTGCGCTCCTTGCTGAGCAGCTTGCGGAAGCGGGTGGTGGCGGTGATCTGGTCGTCAATTTTGTCGGAAAAGACGCCCTGCACCATAATTGGCAGTTCCTCGTTCAGCTGTGGCACGTGTCAGTCAATGAGGGCTACTCGAGTGAGAGGCGGAGCGGGACAGCAGGCACTCGCCCGCGCCTGCCAGGTCCAGGTCCAAGTCCACGTCGCCGCCGTGTCATGAAATTGATGTTGCTCACCTGTCCTTCCGTGTTCGTGCCCTCGTCATCGCTGTCTGGCGCGGCGCCCAAAGAGGCACCTGGCGCACCATCACCGCGGGCGCCAATGCCTCGTCGCTTGGCAAGGTTCTCCTCGCGCTTCTGTTTCCGGATCTCGACCTGCTGTTCCTCACGGCGACGGCGAAGCTCGTCAGGCTTGAATGTGCTCTTCGCCTTGAAGTTTGTGCGGCGATGCTCGGGGATGTAGCGTTCCGCCATGCTTGCTGATATCTTGCTGGGATCCTGTAGTGGCAGGAGCAGAGGTGTTGTCGTTGCAAGGAGAATGCGGTCTCGTGGCGGTGGTGAGAACTGCAAGATGTGTGGTAGCAGTGGGCTTGCAGCTGGAGTTTGAAGTAAAAGCAGTTGTCCCGCAAAGTCTAATCCACTAATCGTAAGGGTAAGCGAAAGGGGCGTTGGTATGGCGACAACAACGGCCGCGAAGACTTTTCTTCAAAGAGATTCTTTAAGCTGATGGGGACTGGTTAACAGGACGAAGTCGACTGTGTTCAAAGTGACTGCGTTTGTGGTCTTTGTTGTCGCGTGGGAAGCAAAATACTTCGTAGTTCTATCGATCTTGAGCACACACAAAACTCCCTTGCCCCTCACTGTGCACCCTGATTTGTTTCGCCTGACAGATGTCCTGGTGTGGGCGAAGGTGAATGGAATCTGCCATCGTTATTTGACATCTATCTTGACATCTTCACAAGCCAAATCACGTTCTCGGCATGCGCTGCATGTTCCATTCTGCGTTGTCTCGGAAGGAGCTGCGACTGTCTTCTTCGATGAAAATTCAACGCTCGTCTCCATCTCCATCTCCAACTCCGCCGGCAAGTTGACTTCACGTGTCGCGACGCGTCCAAAGCATAAAATTCACAGAGTCACTTAATCGGCTTCATTGAAGTTGCCGGCTACTTGCTCCAAGTGACGAGACCGCACATGCATGCTCATGCTGATGCTCGAGTCTTGAACCAAAATACAGACCTGAACACACACCTTAACACACACCTCATCTTTTGCATCCATCAGCACTACTCTTGCTAGCCTTGCACAGGATGGCCCATAACATTCCTCCAGACTTCAAAAGTCTGGTGGACGCTCGTGAATCCCCAGATCACAGCTTCAACAACATCATTGGCATCGTTGTTGACATGATGCCACCGGCTGTGAGCCGAAAAGGCGAACATATGCTCACCTTTACACTACTGGATCTTAAGCTTGCAGACGCACCGGGCGGCCGAGAAGGCTTTAAGATCCGCTTCTTCTGCCAGGATGAAACGCAGCTCCCGAAAGTGAAGAGCATTGGAGATGCTGTGTGTTTGCGAGACATCAAGACCATGCTCGTTCAAGGCCAACGGCTTGGCCTGTCGCATTTTAGGACGAAGCATGTCGTGGTCCCTAACAAGTCAATACCCACTCCTGCATTCAGCATTGCATACCATGACAGAACCAGAATCGAGGCTCTTGGAACTCCGTTGGCTGTAAAGGATTTTGATCTCAGGCAACAAGAATACGCAATCGCTCTTCGACATTCCGCCGGCATGGCTACCATCATTGAAGACCGTCATGCCCGCATGTTGTCAAACCCTATACCCACAGGACCAGCAAGTATGAGAGCTCCACCGCTCGCTCTTCCAACCAAGCAGAAATTTGTCGAGGAACCGACCTCAGCAGCGCAGCCACCCGCCAAGAGGCCGAAGCAGTCCTCCTCAAGCCTTGGAGCCAAGTTCAAACTCGTAGAAGAGCTCCGTCCCAACATGTATGCCGATCTGTGTGGAGAGGTTGTGAAGATGTATCCGGCAAACTGGGGCTGCGATCTCTACATTACCGATTACACATCCAATGACCAGATGCGTTATTACCCCAAGCCAGAAGAAGAAACGGATCAGGAGAGGGATGGCGACACCTATGGTTATACCGGGCCACCGAAAAAGGGATGGCCTGGCCCGTATGAATGGCTTGTGTTGAAAGTGAATCTCAAGGAACCGCACGCAAGTTACGCCTATCAAAACGTGAAGGAAGGTGATTGCGTACTGCTGTTAAACGTCAAAGGCAATCCATCTCGAGACGGCAATTCACGGCTGGAGGCCGATTTGTGGGCGGACTGGAATGACAGCGAGAAGATCAAGATCAGAAAGGTGAGCAGTGCCAACACACCAGAGGTGCAGGCGCTGCAACAGCGCAAGGAGAAGTATTGGGCGTCACGCAGACACGCCCAACCTCCACAGATCGAAGAAGAAGACGTGCCCGAAAGCAAAGCATCTAAAAAGGCCGCCAAAAAACGCAAGAAGAAGGAAAGAGAAGAGGCTGCGAAGCTGGCGCTGGAGAAGGAAGCAGCGGAACTCGAGAAGAAGAATGTTAATCGTAATATGCGCTGCACACACGAAGACATTCCTGTGACCAAGGTCATGAGAATCCTGGACCCGCAGAACAGCATGCACAGCAATTCTGCGCCGGACGGGAGGGAATATCAATTGCCTTTTATCAATATCAAGTATCGAGCCAGAGTCCGCGTCGTTGATTTCGAGCCCAAGGACTTGGAGGACTTCGCTGTTCGGCCGGAGCATGAGTATGATTCGGACAACGACAACCTGGCTTGGTTGGATAACACACCTGCTTCCCACGAATGGCACTTTGCATTGCTCCTCGAAGACGCTAGCATTCCCAAATCAGCACCCGAGACCGAAAGGCAGCGGATCTGGGTAGAGGTCCACCATGGAAGCGCGCAGTTCTTATTTGGCAACAGTCTACCAGACCCAGATGACTTGGGGGACAACGGGAAGTTGCTAAAACAATTACGCGAGAAGTTGTTCCTTCTTTGGGGAAACCTCGAAGAGAAGACCGAGGACGAGGCACTAAGCAATCAGCCATTTGACTGCGTGATCATGGAATACGGCGTGCCTCTAGAGGATGATGATCCCGAACAGGATGCAACGTCAAAAGGTTGGAGAAGGATGTATGCTATGGAAGGAGCCAGTATCCTCTGAAGAACAAGGTCGGCCGTTGAATCGTATTGCGCCTGTCGCTTGCAAACGCTAAATTACACCATATGCTTTCATGAAATGGGCACACTTGCTTGCGCACTTTAGTGGCCTTCGATCTTCCAACCTTCCTTTAACCATGTGCGTCCGAAGAAGAGCGCTCCTAGAATCACTCCGCAACCTGCGAGTGCTACTCCTGTCCACCATGCGGCGCGGATCCCTTCGACCATAGCTGCTTCTGAGGTGCCGTGATTGTTGACGTTTACTTCTACGGTACCCGCAATACCGAGAGCGATGGAGATGCAGTAGTTGACCATTGTGTTGACTAGGGAGGCGGCCAGACCTTGGTGCTCACGAGGCATGTGGTTCGAAAGAATGACTGTTCCTGCTGGGAAGGACATATCCATGCCTGAAATCATTAGCATTCGTAGCCCGAGAAGAACAGAAGGTACTTACCAAACGGCATGATCACAATCGCAACAAACATCTGGGCCCAGTATATCTGTCGAACAGGTTGTGTGGCAGTAATCAATTGCCCAATAAAGAAAGCGGCCATTGCCATCATCATGACGAACGGCACTGGGGTGTGCGTCAACATGAATCCAGTCATTCCAGCTGCAAGAAGACCACAAATCAACGCCGGAGTGAACTGCGCCGAAACTGCGAGAGGCGTATACCCGCGAATCTCCTCCAGAAATCTCCAAGTGTAGAAGATCCAGATTCCGAAGGACCCCCAGCCGATACCGATGAGCGCCATGGTGTACGTAACAGTACTGCTCATGACCTTCACCGGAAGCAACGGCGAGATCGCCCTCGCTTCCACCCACACGAAAGCCACCAGACAGAACAACCCAATGATGAGGATGAAGTAGACATGCGGTTGACCCCACCCAAATAGAGGGCCGTTATTCCACGCCACATTGACAAGGATGAGTCCCGTAACTCCAAGAATAGATCCTGTCCAGTCCATGCCGGGTTTGCTCGAACGACCCGCAAACTGTGCATCATGTCCGAGCGATACGGGGACAACCACTACGGCAAAAGCACATAGTCCCCACGCGGCAATTCCATAACTCCAGTACGCCCAAGGCCACCAGGTCAATTGGGCAAACATGCTGGAAGAGGCTGCACCCACTACGTATCCCCAAGGAGCCATCGCGCCGAAAAGCGAGAATATAATGTTCTTCTTGATACCGGGTGGGTAGGCACGTCCGAGAAGTGCCAACGCATTGGGCGCGAGAAGTGCGGCTCCGACTCCCTGGAAAGCTCGACATACATCGAAGAAGATCTGGTTACCGACATAGGCGGAGAAGCCAGCGAATGCAGACCAGGATCCTAGAAAGAAGTATCCGAAGACGAAAACTCGCTTGTGGCCGAGAATATCGCCTATTCGTCCCGAGATCAGGATAAATGTTCCGACTGTTAGGGAAAATGCTGCTGCGAACCAGGCTTTCTCGCCAGGATTCGTGACTTTTAGGTCGGTTGCGATGATGTTCATGGGTGCGATTCCTTGTGCTAGTCCCGCGAGGCCCATGAATTGTGCCATTATAACGGCTCCAACGAAGAAGACTTCGTGGATTGTGGAGATGTTCAATGAGTATGACTCTGGAGGTAATGGCGTCGACGGTGTTCTTGGGTTTTTGGGGGGAATAAAGCCGGTGGTTTCTTCGTCCTGGGAATCATTCATTGAGATTTCTGTTACGCGTGGGTCGTCCTGTAGATATTCGTTCGATGCGCTGCGTCCGTTGCCATAGGTATTTGGGATGTCGGGCACTGGTCCATATCGTTCATCCCACATGCTCTTTTCTGCCATTGAGTCTACTCTTGATTGCAACGAGATGTGCCTTGACTTGTAGATAGACCTCGGTTTTTGGTAGTTGATCTCCTGCATAGCAGGGCTATGGCCAGATTCGGGTGAGGACGACATCGTGAAGGACCGCTATCGTCGAATGGGTGTTCCGTTGGAGATGGCGTTGTAGAGAAGGAACGGCGGGGACGCAACGATCCTGTTGCTGGGCCGCACAAGGAAAGCGAGGACAAGAGAATGTCCTGAAGTTGAAACAGGCGGAAACTGTTGGAAGGAGTACATGCGAGGGCTGGACAAGACAAGATCGAAAACCAGAGGCAGGTGAGTGAGGATGACAGCTTCGTCACCTGGACTTTGCAGCGTGGTGGCTATACTTCTGGGCGTTGACAAGCATGTCTTGCTACCGTTGTGCCCACCTCCTTGTATCATCTACGTTGAGAAAAGTCCGGTACGAGGAGGAGAGCCGTGATAGACAGTGCCCTGCAGTAAATTCCAAACGGGCACGGTCGTACATCTGTTTTTGGGAGGCAAACGGCTGACCAGCCTATGACCACACCAGCAACAGTAGCAAAAAGAATCGTGGTTCACTGACGACGCCAGTAATACGGTGCCTGAAGGCTTATCTGGGAAGATGGACGCCTCTCATCTGTTGGCGTTTGCGCCAGTCGGCCATATGTTGTGCGGGGACTGAAACCCACTCTGCGTGACACCTTTACAGTAGTTCTGACAGGCGCGACCAAACAAGTTTGCCTGAAGTCTGAAGCGTGAACACTTCATGCGCCAGACGCCACTGTTCCTGAGGGTGCCGTTTCGCAGCGTGGCGGGACAACAGGAGGTCTACTGTCGTCAACGGCGGTGGCAGCGTGGAGGCGGGGGACGGTGAAGCGTCCGCCGTTATTGCGGGCACCCTGACCTCCAATGCTCCATCTGACTCGGGTACGCGGGACGAGAACCGATCGGATCTCAATCCGTTCAAAGTGAGCTTCTCTTCCACTGCCGTGCGCCGGAAAGTCTTGTCGTGTTGGAATCATTGTCGTGCAGACACGCGTCCATGTGCGTTCCGCGCTCCCTCTTGGAAATTGATGAGGCCATCCAGAGATGAGAGATGCTTCGGATGTCAGGCTCCGGACCAGCGGGAGAGCAGAGCCATCTGCGTCGCTATTCTTGACGTCGGACTGTGCGCTGGATGAGATTACCTTCACCGCACATGCCATGTGTTCTCCTTGGCCTTCATCACGGACGTGTGTATCCATAATCCGGCGGGCGAGCGAGGAGCAAGCTTGATAGTAGCGTGGCATTAGAAGTCCTGCCTACGTAATGCACGCTTTACGTAATGCACATCAAACTCCTTCATTACTAACACTCTTCAACAATTAATTACTACACAACCAACGACTTAATATATACGTATAATAGCTTAAAATGCTTATAATAATTAGCTCTTTAATCCCTAAACTTTTTATAGCCGTTGCCTTAGTATAAGCCTTTTAATTAGCTAGGGGCTAGAAATAGCCGGAAATCTACCCTCTAGTATTTTAAGCCTTATAATCAAGGATTTTTAAGTACTTATAACTTAACGGTTTATAGGCTTTCTCTTTAGCTTTTAAGTAGAAGCCTAGAGAGTATTTTATAGCTGTTTTTGTATAGCTTTATCCTCTAACTCCTTCTCCTTTTTAGCCCTTTTTAAAGTAGCTTTTTTCTTCCTATCTTTACGAGCTTAATTAATTTAATCTTACTTTAACTACTTTATAACCTTCGCATTTTAAGCCTTTTAATACTTAGCTACTTTCTTATTAACTTTAGCCTACTCCTTTACTTCTAAAGTAGCCTTACTAGCCTTAATTTTCGAAGGAGAGTAAAATTTACTAGGTTAATCCTTAGGAATATTAAATAGTACTTTACTACGTTACCGCTTCTTCTTTTCGTATATAAAGGCTACCTCCTTCTCTAGCCGCACTTTAAGGGGTCTCTAGTCAAATTCCCACTAATATTTGAATAAGATTT
>KZ110383.1:10005-111843 GCA_002116395.1 Ramularia endophylla | reverse complement strand
ATAGCTCCTTTAAAAACACGCGTTTTACCTTCTATACTACCCCTACTATAAATCCCTTTTCGTCTATATTATATATGTTATAGGGCTTTATATTATACTTCTTAACCTTCTCCTTTATAAGCTCGAAGTACCCTTATATTAATCGTAGCTATTAGCCTTATATCGTGATTTATCTAGTAGATTAAGATATCTTAAATCTAGCTTAGGGTTATTTATAACGAATCTCCCTATCTAACTACGTACTAGTAACCTTCTAGAAATATTAAAGATAAGGTTCCTAACTATTATTAGTATCGGAGGAATACTATATAGGGTTAGGTAGTTAATATAGTTAACTAAACTACGCTCTTATTAGTATAAGAGGATTAATTAGTTTTCGGCTTTTTCCGCTATAGATCTAGTAACTCTATTAAAGCGACGACTTAGCGTACTACGATACTCGGATATTAACTTTAAAATACGTAAAATGTTTAGCTAACTCGATTCTTTTAACTCCTTTAGCGTAGCTTCCATTTTAGTAGTATAGTTGTAAAGTTATTACGTGTTGAAGATGTAAGCATAAGCACGAGTTTGAAATTCGAGTGTGCATTACGTGATCCGTGCATCACGCGGACAAGACTTCTAGCGTGACCAACATTACACTGCAGGAGCTTGCCAATGCACTCTCTGCGTACAAATACTTTGCGAGCAAGTTGCGAGGACGTGAAGTTTGTGCCGCATTCACCAAGCTGACTGCATTTTGATCAGCATTGCAGTGTTCAGCCCTACATTGCATCACATCTAAGCCCAGTTTGTCGAAGCTACTGCCTTAGGAGAAGTAGCTCAGCTTAGCTCATAGCTAAGTACGACTTCAGACTTGCGTGAGAGGGAAAACGCAACACAAGAGTAGAGCTTGATGCCAAATCACTCAAAACATAACATTTTGTAGGCTTAGATACCACACGCCTTCCATCCCATTCCATACAATTTCGCCATTTTGAGTAATATAAAATAACACGCAAGCAAGCTTAGTCCCGCTCTGCTTGCCGAAGCAGGCAGGTATCCTCATACACGATCGATTCCGGGGTATCCAAGAGGAAATGACGAAAACACATCGCTAAGCAGCAAAGGGTTGAAATCACAGCCCTTGATCATGAGAAGAGGATAGATGTTCATGCCGTAATGTCATCCCCCATATAGATGAGAGTCGACGAGACGACCGAACCTATCGTAAGAATCGCATCAGCCTTGATAGCCACCGTAGCCACGACCGAAAGGTGCGGGTTGAGCAGCAGGCTGAGGCATGTAGCCACCTGGAGTTTGGCCGCCGTAGCCTCCGGCACTCTGCGGTGGCATCTGCTGGGCTGGCCATCCAGGTTGGCCAGGGTGCATGGGCTGTGGAGCCATGTTGGCTGGCCAGCTGCCTGGGCTTGGGTGCTGGTATTGGCCGCCGGGAGTCGCCGCTGTTGAACAATCAGTCGAGCTCAAGAGTGCATTGAAATTCCATCTTACCTTGCGGGGACATGGCAGTCGGCTGGGCGTACTGTGGGAAGAAGGCCTGTGGAGTCTGTGGGTAGGCGGCGGGTGGTGCCTGCGATGGAGAGAATCCATCAAACTGACCAGTCGGAGGGCGGTCCTTACCCCACTGAGGTATAGTCAGTTTTTGTTTCCCAGGTCAATCACGAAAAGACTTACGCTGCACTTCAGCGGTCGGCCATTAACCTGATAACCGCTTAACTGACAGATAGCGTTGGCCGCGTTCTCGTGGGTGTCCATCTTGATGAATGCGAAACCACGGTCCGATTGGAACCGGGTCTCGGTGACATAGCCAAAGTTCTGGAAGAGGGGGACGAGATCGTTCTGAGTCGTGTAAGGAGTGAGGTTGCCGACGTAGCAGGTGGTCTGCCATTGCGGTGTCTGCTGAACCACCATCTCGTACGACTGCGCACCCTGAGTGGGGAAAGAGTGGTGACCGTAGGGAGTTGTGGGAGTCATGCCCATTTGAACCATGGCCTGCTGCTGAGAGAACGAAGGCTGGCCTTTTTGGTTAGCCCAGTTGCAGCGGATCGCACGTGAGCCAAGCCATTCGCCATCCATGGAGCTCAGTGCTTTCTCCGCATCTGAGCGATCACGGAAAGCTACGAAACCATAGCCACGCGAACGTCCGGTCTTCATGTCCCACATAACACGAGCCTCGGAAACAGTTCCGAAAGCGGAGAAAGCTTGCAATAGCACCTCATCGTTCACTTCATTCGAGAGATCGCCGACGAAGATGTGAAAGTGATTGGAAGTGTCCTCCTTGGAAGTCGTGTTGGACTGATAGGCCCAGTTGACACGAATCTCCTGTTGATGCACACGGCGCCCATTGAGGGTCTGCATGGCTCGTTCGGCCGCACCTGGGTCGTCGTATTCAACAAAGCCGTAGTTGAAACCCTTTGACTGGAACTACACCGGTCAGAGAGCTGGTATTGTGTGAGGATTGGATTGTGTAAGTGAGAGGAACTGTTGGATGATGCATGATAGTGCTCGGCGAACAATATGAGCAGTTTTACCGAATGTTCGGTACACGGCAGTGCAGGGCAGTGCAGTTTGGCGCGTGATAGCCATATAGGCTCGGAGTTCAACGTACGTTCTTATCCGGGATGATTTTCACGTTCTGCACGTGTCTGCACATAATCAAATCAGCATTGGCTCGGTGATGGCTTTGCTGTGTTGCTCAATCCTACCCAGTTGTCTCAAAGATCTGCTTGAGGACGTCTTCAGTCACACGCGGATCCAGGCCACCAACGTATAGTGCTCGCTTGTTCTTTCACCCAAAATCAGCAAGTGCATTGCCAGATTACGCAGCAATGGTATATCGTGTTCTTACGGGTTCCGGCGCAGCACGACTCACTCCAGCACTGGTAGGCGATCCAACACTGAAGCCACCCATGCTGGTGTTGACGGCAAGCGGCGGCGGAGGCATATGGCTGCCAGCGCCATTTTCGAAGCCTGCTGCGCTGATGGTGGGCGGCTGCGGAAGCGAGGCGGCGGCGTTGGGGTCGGCCATGGTGGGGTATGCGGACTGAGTGTAGGAGAGGAGACGCGTGAAAGAGGAGAAAGCCTTGAAAAAAGATTAGAAAGACAGAAAAAGGGCGGAGACACCAGCTCGATACGACGCGGCGCTCGCTGGAGGGGATCAAAAACCAAGACCCGAGGAGAACTGACAAAGAAGACGTTCGAACTTGCAGCAGACGCAGACGAAGACGAAGAAGCTGAGACGAAAAAAGCTCAGCAAGGAAGGGCACAAAGGAAATGTGTACGTCCTCAGCGTTGACCTGAGATGAGATGATGTCGAGGGCGGAGGAGGAGGAGGAGAGAGCTGTCAAGCTGTGAGGACTGAGACAAATCAGGGTCAAATCGCTTCTCTCCCGTCCCGTGTCGACGAGCCGTCCCTTAAACATCATATCTCTCCACACCTTATATCGACCGCTACATCCTGCATAGCATAGGTGTCTTGTGTCTTGAAGCCTATTGAAGCCTCCACTGGTCCTTTTGTGTAGAAGAGTGCCTCTGCTGCGCTCCCTCTCCTTCCCTACCATGTCCACTCAGGACCACACCGCGTTGCTGGACCAGCTGCAAGCACAAGTAAATCTCGTGGTATGTATGCTTCCGTGGCTCCCGTCCGCTTGCCTGCATTAACACCGCTCAGCTTGAGCAGACCGGCAGGGTTTTTGCCGCTGTTAATTCGAGTCCGAAAGTCTCACCCGTCGCACAAATCAAGAAACTTCAGCAAGTACTTCCCACTGCATCAAATCGCTTCCACCAAGCTTTGGATCAGCTCGAGAATGAACTTGTAAGTATTGTGGTTGTGCGGCATATGCTTCCAATCTGTTCCCTAACTTCTTATGTAGCAAATGGCAGCATTAGTGATGCGACGCGATTTGGCTTTGTGCAGAGAGCAGTCCAATGCAGGCGGCGAGGCGGTTGCTAAGGTCTCGAGTGATTCTCTCCCAGCTCAAAAGGCTAGTGCAGGCGTTGAGACTCCAGACGTGCAAGCTCCCAAGAAGATAGACAACAGTCCTCTTGCAGACGTCCCTATGCAAGACGCACCGCAAGGCCTGGCGTCGGAGACCGTTGATACAGAGGAGAAGCCAGCAGTGCCCGAGTCCGGAATCGAAAAGCCGCCTGTAGTCGAGGAGCCAAGTACCAAAGACGCAACATCAGACGCTACTCTTGAGCAAACCCTGACCAACAGCGATGAGAAGATAAATCCTCAGAATGTTAACACTCAAAATGGTGACCTCCACATCGAAACTGCAGCTGCCGAGGACTCCAAGACAGACCAGAAAGCAAGCGAGGAGAAAGCACCGGATACTGCCACTGGAGATCTCGATTCTCTCTTCAATGATCCAACCAGTGCTGGAGATGCAACAGCCAACGATGCCTTCAATTTCGACCAGAATAACTCAAACGAGCTTGACTTTGGCTCTTTTGGAGCAGGCTTCGATTCCACGGGCGCAGACAATGATAACATCTCATCCCTACTCCCTGGTCTGGAAGATTATGCAAACACACAAACGAATGCAGCCGCCGACGCGATGGACTTTGGCTCATTTTTCAACACCGGCGATGATGGCCAGAATGCCGGTTCCGGGGAACAGCGAGACACCACTTTCGACGACCTCATGGATCTGGCGAACTTCGATGGCCTGGATGGCGATGACAACAACAACAACAACAATCAAAATGCTGAACTGGATTTTGAAGCTCTTTTTAACTAAGACAGACTTTCCTGCAAGATATCAACCAGTATACTCCAACGGGTGCTCGCTGTTCCTGCTGCGAATCGCCAAGATACTATCAGCCATATCTCATCCATTCGCAGATAAAGACCATCTTAGCACCCACAAGTTGCAGTATTGCCCATGCACATATCATCGTGCCAGAAAAACTGCCTGCAGCACCGGAAACAAAAACATGAGCAAAGGCCAAAGTAGAATGCCGCAAATGATAAAAAACAAAGAGTCGTGGATGTAGTGGTCGTCTCTTCAGCGATTCGCTGACTGGACAACTTGTTGTCGTGGATTGCTTGTGCAGCTGTCTCTTTCTGAGGAAGAGACAAGCTAGTTGGCGACATCATGCTTGTCGTCGATGTCGATCATCTGACCACGATGGAGGAACTTCAGCTTCGGGAGCTTAGTGCGGGTCAGGGTGGTCATGATGTTGGCAGCTGGGTCGGTGAAGCAAAGAGGCAGATTGCCATAGAACTTGACGCTCTCCAGACCGCGAATACTCATAAGACGCTTAAAGTGCTCATGAATGGTGTTGTCGGGGTAGTATGGGTACTGGAAGTCCTTGAGATCGTCGTGGATATCCAGGCCGAGGAATCGCAGCTTGCGGTCCCGAGACGCCAGAGCGGTGATGAAGGACCGATCGATAGACTCCAACCACTCTCGAGACTCCATCTTGATCTCAACCGCCTGGACGGATTTGAGGGTATCGCGGCCAATGAATCTGCTCAGCTTGGGCATCATCGAGGTCTTGACGATGCTGTGGTCAGTGGGGAGGTCAAACTTCAACGACTTCTTGCTCTCATCGAGGACCTTGATTGCCTCCGCGGTGAACTGCTTGTTCATGAGCAAGACGGTTGGTGTGGTGAGAATCGGGTAAGGGAAGCTCTTCTTCTTGTCTGGCCAGTCAGCAACTGCGCGCATGACAGAGCCAGAGATGTCCTCCCATCCCAGTGCCTTGCCGTAGATGATATTGCGCACATTGTCCGGCAGGTCGACGAATCCCTTGGGCTTGCTCTCCATGCGCATCTTGAGCTGCAGAGCATGACTAGGATTGAGACCCAACAGCTGAACCTCCTTGACGCCACGAACGCCGCGGAATGTGTCCAGCGCAGTACGGAACTGGTCGCGGAAACCACAAACATGAGGTGCAGCCCAGCACTGCCCCATATGCTCACCCAGTCTAGTGTCTCTGCTGAAATCGATCGTGATCTTCTTTAGCTTGTGGCCATTTGTAGAGAGCTCGTTGCCCATCTGGGTGAGGAGGCGCATGTAACCGTTCCAAGAGCATGGCAGAGCCTGGGTGACTCCACGGACTTTGAGCTGAATGATCTCGTTGTGGCCGGCATCTGTGATGCTAATGGAGGTCAAATTGCGCAGGATGTTAGGCGAAATGAACTCGCTCATCTGAGCGAATTCGAGCATGCCATGATCGAAGCTGATGGAGCTGTTGTAGAAGAAGTGGGAGGAAGCTTCGTCGAGGATCTGCTTGTTGATGAGGAAGACATTTGGAGCCTTCTTCTGTGGTGGTGCGAGCTGGCGGATCGGGTTGGAGGTGCCATCGTGGGGTCTGGAGTGGGCTGTTCGAGCTGCGAGCAGGCGCTTGTAGTAGCTATCCCAGAAATCGGCGAAGGCTTGAGGATCGGCGTTGGCGTAGCTAGGTCCCTGTCAGTCAAGTCGAGAACACTCTATCATAACGAAGCTGTTTTATAGCTGACATACCGATAGATCATGTTGCGCAGCTCAGCTGGCAGATCGAGGAAAGGAAACATGTCCTTCTTCGCCTTCATCTGGGATCGAGTCACGCGCTTGCTGCTCTTCATCAAGTCTTTCGACGTAAAGCGATCCTAAGAATTGGCCATTAGTACGAGTTATACGAGCAATAGGAGGTGTTGGAAAAGTACCATTGTGAATGGCGTTGCTATTGTCAATGAAAGCAACACTCAGCAATCGTGGCTTGTTGGGTATTGTTGATGGTGCACGAGTAACTAGCACTCAAGGCGATATAGTTACTAGTCAAGGTAGTTCTCGTTGACTTGTTAGATGTTGGTGGGATGTTGTTGGGATGTTGATGGTGGAAGAAGAGGTTGTTGGAGAGGCTGCCGGTGAGGTAGAAGTAGTAGCTGGAGGAGGTGGCAGCGGCATCTTGAAACCTTTGACTAGCTGTGCCGAAAGGTGTATAGAGAGTGAAAGAGAGAGTCCAGGCTCCCAGTTGGGGATCTTCAGGCTGCGATCGGGTGTGTGCTGGGAATTGACGGGGAGCGTCTGTGCCTTTGACAATGGTCAAAAATCCACAATGCACAATACGACTCCAGAAATTCCGAGGGCGCTCTTACGCACATAGTGGTGCTTGCTGTTGCCGTAGTGAACAGTATTGGTGTTGTGGTTGTGGTGATATGATATTGAAAGGGTAAGCAATAGAAGCCAATACCGCTCAACGCCCAGGAGGCTCCCCCAAAACTGTCGATATCTCCGCTGAGCGTTCCACTCACATGCTTCACTTCGGCTTCAGCAGACCGCGGTGAATGGGCGCTTCGAAACAAGCGCTAATGATATCGCAGAATGCCCATTGGTCAAAGTTTCCATGCTTGCTGCCGCATATCTGGGTCTCGGTGTTAGCATGTGCAAGGTGAATGAAAACCTCACTCGCTCCTGCTTGAGGACTAGCAAGAAGGCTGCGAGAATGCAGTTTGATTGAGCGACTGTGTTGAGTGATTGACGTGGAAGTGGAGCATGTTCGCAGCAGTATGTGCGTATTGAAGGTGTCGCTTCTTGTGGCCGATCAAGACAGCGCTATAGTCCACCAATATAGCACGTGCGAGCTCCATGAAAAGTGAGGATGATAACAACAACAACAACAACAACGGTAAGAACAGTGACAAATATGAACGTTTCGACTCACCAGAATACCAAGTCCCCGTGTACCGATTCTTGATCCAATGCCCATAGATCTCCTTTTTCTCCCCCTCATCCTCCTCCTTCAGCATCCGCTCATACACCTTCAACTGTTCCTGAAAGCCGGGGTTAGGTTCACACACAGGCCTCCCTTCACACAACTGCTCCAAAGCTGTCTTTGGAGAAACTCCATACTTCCACATCAAATACGCACAAACAATAGTCGCGGATCGAGACTTCCCCATTGCGCAGTGAACGAATACCCGACCTTTACCATCGTCCAAAGCAGAATCGATGAAGGAATTCGTTGACGAGAAATGCTGGAGGAAATTCTCATTCGGGTCATCGTCAATTTTGATCTGTAGATGCTTGTATTTGGCAAAGTGGTCGTTCTCGTAAAGGTCAAAGTCTATTACTGAGACGATGTCTGGGTCTGTCAGTGAGCGTTCCTTCTCTGAAAGTGGCTGAGGAGAGTCTTCGAGAAGGCGAAGCTGGTCTGGCTGGGAATGCTGAGGCTTGATGACATCTTGCTTTGCCTATGAAGACAGTCTTTGGCGTATTGTTGCAGGCTGACATACGAGTTATCTTTTCCTTTTCGAATAAGTCTTGCTTCTGAAATAAGGCATGAAGTCCGCCGATGTATCTTATCTACTATCAGTTTTGGCTCTTCAGTTTTGGCTATCAATACGAGTACTCACAACCCGCCCGCTCGGGGAACTTCGTCTAGCCAGCCCATGGCTCTCTTCTACTTCTTTTCGATGAGATTTGGTGATAGTGAATGTTCCGACTTCACAAACACTGACGGGATGAACTAAAGTCCGCTGACCAATCGTCCCTCGGCTCTGTTGACATCACGTTGTACAGAGCGCTGATAGACGATCTCGACAGACGTCTGTGATGAACCTTTTCTAGAAACCACTGCATGCAGTATATATACATAGCTTATTAATAACCAAAAAAATAATGGGGTATAGGTAAACTCATCTCATCACATTCCACTCGACACACTCCCCTTGGCCTTTCTCCTCGCCAACAAGCTCTTGAAAGCACCCAACCACTTTGCCAAACTCTCCTCATCAAAAGCACAAAATCGATAATTGCGCTCCTCGCTAATGACCTGCATACAAGAAGTCTTGCTCTTGGAAATGGCATCGATTTCCACCGCATCAATAATGTTAGGAAAAGGAAGCACAATCATCGCAGTGTACTCTTCATCTGTTTTGTAAACTGCTAGAGCTTTTGGACGCAAGACCATCCAGACTTTCTTCCATTGGCGCACTCCGGATTTGGATTTTAGGAGGTAGATCCAGCCGTGACACATTACCCGTTCGTCGTCTGAGGCGCGGGAGGCTTGTCTGTTGTTCTCTTCCAAGCCGAGGGCGATTCCGGACATTTGGCTGGGATTTCGGATTCCCATGGACGGTTGTCCGTAGATCGAAGTTGCGGGAGGAGGTGCTTGACTACTCGTTGAAGGTCGTCCATCAGGGTGTGCGAGTGATAGAGCAGACATGCGAGCTGCGGGCCCGCCCATGGCCGAGTCTGAGAAGTCTGAGTATGAACCGTGTTCAGCACCGGAATAGTCTGCCTGGGAAGGTTTGCGGTGGCTCATGGCGACGCTGGCACGATGTTTCCGCTTTGGAAGGGATTGGCTCACTCCGCATGCCTCTGCCTCGCTTGAGCTGTATCCCGCTGCTGTTCTGTCGTCGGCCATGGGGCTGATGCTCGCGTCGATGCTCCGCTCGAATCCTCTGTATGCTGAATTGGCGCCGCCTGGACTTGCCAGGAACATTTCGTCTTCCTGCATGTCCATCCTCGCCTCTCTCCTGATCGCCTCGACCCATGCTTGCGCCTCTCTCTCTGACGTTGCCTCCAGATGGAAGTTTCTCGAGGGTGAAAACAGGCCAAAGACATGCTTCTCCTTCCGTTTCGGGTCCTTTTGTCGCGCAACAGCCGTCACATCGCACAGGTTCAGCTGATGTCGTAGCTTCGACTCGTCTTGATCCTTGTAGATGGACACGATATGCGGGCGGAGGACGAGGTAGATGGGTTTCCACGTCTTCGTCTTGCGCGTGCGCTTCAGCAGAGGACCGGCCTTGACAATCTTGTCGAAATCGTAGGATCCATTGACGCCCACGGGCGAGCGCACGTCCAGCGTCAGGCTCGGCGGTGGTGCTATTGTTTGTATGATCGGGCGGGGTTGCGTGCGTGTTTGTGAGGCGTCCATTATTCTGGGGTTCGAAGGAGGAATCTGGTGGAGTCCACGGTATGTGTGTGATGGCGGAGGAAAAGCACAACGGCGCCCTCTCACTCTCGCCGACCGCCAGCTGATCTTTGCCCGTCCCTGATTTGGTCCCTTATTCACCAGCCCAAGCGAGTGTTTTCAGGCCAGGATGTGGCCTGGTCAGCTGTTTCAACAAGCCCATCGACCAGGAGAGATGGGCTTCGAGGCAGGAGAGCTTTAGGGTTAGGGTTTTGCATTTTCGACTCACTCTGAACTCTTGACGACATCACCATCTTCTTTTGATATATCACAACATCTTGACTTCAAGAAATTCCCTTCTATAGTACGTACATACACTTCATTTGGCAAAACTGACGAATCCTCCACCGCTTCCCCACCAGGCTCGTCAAGATGCCCATGGTACAGCCAGCCCAACTGGCAAAACTTCAACAGCAAGGCGATTCCGTCCGAAATATCTGCATCCTCGCTCACGTAGATCACGGAAAAACATCCCTCACCGATGCTCTTCTTGCCACAAATGGAATCATTTCTCCAAAGCTTGCGGGCAAGATCCGCTATCTGGACTCCAGACCGGATGAACAACTCCGTGGAATCACAATGGAATCCTCTGCGATATCCCTCTACTTCTCACTACTACGGAGAAATGCTCCAGATGCTGAGCCAGAGCAAAAGGAATATCTCATCAACCTGATAGACTCGCCAGGGCATATCGATTTCAGCTCTGAAGTTTCAACCGCCTCGCGACTTTGCGATGGTGCTGTCGTATTGGTAGATGCTGTTGAGGGCGTTTGTTCACAAACTGTGACTGTATTGAGACAGGCGTGGGCGGAGAAGCTCAGACCGCTGCTTGTAATCAACAAGATGGACCGTTTGATCACCGAGCTGAAGCTGAGTCCAGGTGAGGCTTATACTCACTTATCTAAGCTTCTCGAACAAGTCAATGCCGTCATGGGAAGCTTTGCGCTCGGTGAGAGAATGGAAGATGATCTAAGGTGGCGAGAGCGAATCGAAGAGAAGCGGACCGCTGCGAGTGCCGCAAAGGAACAGGAAGATGGCGCCAAGAGCCAGCGTGGTGGCAGCAAAAGCCAGGATGACTTGATCGATGAGCTAAACGATTCCACGAGTGAGGTCCCAGCGGAATATCTCGAAAAGGAAGACGAGGACATTTACTTTGAGCCTGAAAAGAACAACGTCATCTTCAGCTCTGCCATCGATGGTTGGGCCTTTACTCCACGACAATTTGCAAGTCTTTACGAAAAGAAGTTGGGCCTCAAACGGAAAGTTCTTGAAAAGGTTCTATGGGGAGACTTCTACCTGGACCCAAAAACCAAGCGCATTCTCGGACCAAAGCACTTGAAGGGCCGTAACTTGAAGCCCATGTTCGTTCAGCTTGTTCTGGAGCAGATCTGGGCTGTATATGAAGCAACTACTGGCGGTTCTAATGGCAAAGGCGATGCAGCATTACTTGAGAAGATCACGAAAGGATTGAATCTCAAAATACCTGCTCACATTATGAGATCAAGAGATCCGAAAGCTCTGCTATCTGCTGTGTTTTCCGCCTGGCTTCCATTATCGACGGCTCTGCTAGTTTCCGTCATCGAGACCCTCCCGTCACCAAAAGCAGCACAGGAAAACAGGATGCCATCTCTACTGAAGCAATCACCAGGCTCAGAGCAAATAGCTACAGAAATCCACGACGCAATGGTGCACTCCAACTCAAACCTTGGACAGCCCACCGTGGCATATGTCAGCAAGATGATCTCCATACCAGAAAGCGAGCTACCTACCAACAAGCGGCGCGGAGGAGCTCTAACAGCAGAAGAAGCCCAAGCACTCGGACGCAAGAAGAGGGCTGAAATCGCAAAAGCTCAAGCACTTGCCAATGGTGAAGCAAACGTTGACTCCGTTGCAGACGCTCTGAGCACTGCTGCCATCGGTGATGATGATGACCTCGACACGGCGAACG
Source organism: Ramularia endophylla (assembly GCA_002116395.1). Classification (NCBI taxonomy): domain Eukaryota; kingdom Fungi; phylum Ascomycota; class Dothideomycetes; order Mycosphaerellales; family Mycosphaerellaceae; genus Ramularia; species Ramularia endophylla. The sequence continues at coordinate 99,989 of KZ110383.1, read as the reverse complement.
GCGAAGAAGAGCAATCAAATGACCCAGAGCACCTAATAGGCTTCGCACGACTATTCTCTGGAACTCTCACGGTAGGAGACGAAGTTTATGTCCTCCCCCCTAAATTCTCTCCCGCACGTCCACACGCCCAGCCACAGCCAAAGAAAGTGACCATCACGGCTCTATACCTACTCATGGGCCGCAGTCTGGAGTCCCTCAACTCCGTACCTGCAGGTAACATTGTTGGTATTGCAGGCCTAGAAGGCGCGGTACTCAAGAACGGCACCATATCTTCTCACCTAGAGGGAGCACCGAACCTTTCCTCCACGACGGCAATTTCCACAAATGCACCTATTGTGCGAGTAGCTTTGGAGCCGGCTTTCCCGGGTGATCTCGATAAAATGATTCGTGGTCTTCATCTTCTCGAACAAGCTGATCCTGCGGTTTCGTATGAACAGCTGGAGAGCGGAGAGCATGTCATTCTCACGGCAGGAGAATTGCATTTGGAGCGCTGTCTGAAAGATTTGCGGGAGCGGTTCGCGAAATGTGACATACAAGCTGGCGAAGCTATTGTGCCGTACAGAGAAGGAATCGTGAAAGCGGAGGAGATGAGTCCGCCTCAAGACCCTAAGCTTGGACGCGGGAGAGTCGAGGGCGTGACTTCTAGCAAGCAGGTGACTGTTCGCTTGAGAGTCGTCCCGCTGCCAGCACCAGTTACGGAGTTTCTTGTCAAGCACAGCAGTGCTGTGAAACGATTATATTCCGAACGCAAAGCGCAAGAAGAAGAGCGAACGACCGGAACCGTCATCGACGAACACGTGGAAGACCAAGAACAAGACATTATTGTAGAAGATGATGATGCAGCCGACGCCGGACAACACCTCTCCACCTCAGAATTCAAAGAGCGACTTCTCGCAGCTTTCGCCGAAGAAAAGTCTGACAGAGAATTATGGACCGATGCAGTCGAAAAGATTGCTTCCTTTGGACCTCGCCGGGTGGGATCAAATATCCTCATCGACGCGACACAAGGAGGGATCTGTGGCAAGTTCCTGCACGAAGAAATCGATTCCCAACATGACGCCGTGGACGACAAGCACTTCTCAGCCCTCGCCGACAAAATCGCTTACGCGTTCCAGCTCGCCACTTATCAAGGACCACTTTGCAATGAACCAATGCAAGGTATTGCTGTTTTTCTCGAGGATTTATCCACAGAATTATCGCCTGATGAAGTCAGCGCCAACATGGGTCGTCTGACGGGCGAAATCATCCGTACAGTTCGCGAGTCAATCCGTCAAGGTTTCCTAGATTGGTCTCCGAGAATCTTACTGGCCATGTATTCCTGTGAAATCCAAGCTTCCGCCGAAGTTTTGGGTCGCGTATACAGTGTTATTACGAGGAGAAGAGGGAGGATTGTTAGTGAGAGTTTGTTGGAGCCTTCCACGAATTTCACCATTTTGGCCCTTTTGCCGGTGGCGGAGAGTTTTGGGTTCTCGGATGAGATTCGACAGAGGACTAGTGGGTTTGCGGCTCCGCAATTGGTTTTTGAGGGGTTTGAGATGTTGGATGAGGATCCTAATTGGGTGCCTTTTACGGTTGATGAGTTGGAGGATCTTGGGGAAAAGGCTGATAGGGAGAATGTGGCGAGACGGTATGTTGACGGGGTTAGGGGGAGGAAGGGGTTGGCGGTCAAGAGGAAGGTTGTTGAGAGTGCGGAGAAGCAGAAGACGCTGAAGCGATGATGATGTGGAGAAGGTTCGCGGCGATGGGTTTTGGCGGCGAAGGGATAGGAATGACGGGACGAATAGATGTGTCGAAGTGGCTGGGCGAGGAAAGGATACTCGTTGGATTGGTCCTGTTGCTCTTGGCCCTTTGCAATTACTCAGCGGCAGGGGGGATAAGAACGACGCGACAGATATGTAGGTTGCATTTTTGACGATGTGCTCCAGACGCCTTGTGGTTACCTCAGCTCTGTTGGTGTCTTGAAAAAATATAACCTCATTCCACAGACCTCCACCTCAAGCTCCTCACTCATCAAACAACACCAAACTCCTTCAAACCCTTCACACTGGCTATAATAGCTTCCTCGGCACCCCTTGGCTTCCACCCCAGCACCTCTTTCGCCTTAGCATCACTCCCCAGATGCCTTTTCCCCAACTCGGGCACAGCGCTCCCAGCATTTTTATCTAAGTACCCCATGATTTTGAGCAGAAAGTCCGGCATACTCCTAGTCGAGATCTTGCCTCCCTCCCCTTCCGACAGATTCTTCTTTAACACGAGCGCAAAATCCTTGATAGTGAGCGAATTTCCATCAGCAGTAGCAACGAATCTCTCCCCAGCCGCCTTGGGGTCCAACATAGCGCGGAAATGTAGCTCAACCAGATCCCTAACATCCACGACCCCAATATACAAATCCGGACAAGCGGGAAGTTTGCCTGAGAGGATATTGGTAAGAAGAGAGAAGTTCTGGGGGGGTTTTCTGATTGGGTGGTACTGGGCCGAGTACCCAGTCTGGGCATATCGCAGCCAGCTCCATACCATCTCCTTCTGTTGACAGCCATTCCAAAATAGCGCGTTCGGCGAGAGTTTTAGATTTCATGTAGGGTGAAATTCTCACTCCCGAATTCAGATCTGTCCAATCCTTTTCCGTAAAAGGTCGTTCGTTGTTCCTGGAAAGGGAGTGGCCGTAACAAATCGAAGCGAAGGAAGAAGTCACCACAACTCTCTTCACGCCAGCTTTCTTCGCAGCTCTCAAGACCCTTAGTGTTCCTTCCCGCGCGGGAACAATCAAGTCATTTTCATTTTTGGGTATGTGTGCAGGAAGTGGGGATGCGATATGCAGGATGTATCGGCAGTCTGAGCAGGCTTCGGTCCAATTCTCATCATTCGTGAGTTCGGCTTGGAAGAATTTGATTGAGGAGATTTGAGAGGATGTAGCTCCGCTTTTCAAGAGCGTTTCTCTGACTTCGGCGGAGCGGGAGAGGAATCGGAGTGTGGTGTGCACTGCGTAGCCACGTTGGAGAGCGATGAGGCTTGTGTGGATGGCTAGGAAGCCTGTGGCGCCGGTTATTAGGATTTTTGGGGTGGGGTTTGGGGAAGACATTGTTTTTCTCTGGTCTCCGTGTGGAATTTTCTTGGGGAGAGTTTCGTGTGTGTTTTCTTGGAGGAGTGTTTGGGGAAGGGGGAATAGTAGAAATGAAGTTTGAATTGAGGTCGTGCTTGGGAAGGAGGGATGGGAAACGGTGCTTATGTTTCTGTTATGGTTGGTCCATGATGGCATTTGTACTGCGGCTGAAAGGTGTGGACCGAATGAAGAGTGTGAGCCCGCATGAGCAAAGATCCTGAAGGAAGAAGTTGTTCATGACAGCCCTACAGGGATCCAGAAAGGACTGGCAAACTAGAAGCAAACAATAGAGGAGATATAGACTGAAGGACAGTCATAGCTTACTGAAAGACACACCTTGGTATTCCAAACTCACGTGCACACTTCACTCCTCTTTACCATTCCCGTGATAGGCCTTCAGAAACTACTGAAGAGGAAGCATCCTTTTGACCTCATCTTTCTCTCTGCTCAAGGATCCTCCGAAGGATCTCGGAATTCGACGCATTCTGAATTGGGTCGGCCAAAGTCTGTCGACAGGGAAAGTCCAAGGTAACGCTTCCCGTATGCAGGATTGACCAGATTGTAAACCGGAGTGAGTAGAAGCGCGGCTCTTACAGCGCGTTGAAAGAGATCGAGGCGAGAGTACAGTGTGAAAGCTGTCGCCGATCAGAGGAATGTCCAACGCCAAAAAGCCTTCAGAGCCAATGTCTCATGTCACTTGTATGGCCACCATGCTACTTCCTCCACTGCCTCGCATACTCACAAAGCACAATCCCCGCCGCAGTCTGCACATTCAAGCTCCTCGTCAATCCAATCTGCGCAATCTCAACAAGCACATCACATTCGCTCAGCACCACAGCCGGGATACCCTCCCTCTCACTCCCCAATACCAAAATACATTTCTCCGGCAACACGCAGCTTGGCTCTCCTAGTATAACAGACCGATCGGTCTGCTCAATACCAACTACATTGAAGCCTTCGTGCTTCTTCTTCTCAGCGACGAATTCCGCGATTCCATCGGCTGCGAGCGGCAAGATTGGGATGTGGTGGTGAGAGGAGACGCTGACGGAGACGAAGTCTTTGGCAGAGGTTACTTGCGGGTTGGTGAGGTAAAGAGCTCCGGCGCCGAAGATCTCGGAGACTCGGGAGAGGCCGCCGAGATTGTAGGGATTGTCTACTAGAGAGGCGATGACAAGGAGGTTGGAGTGCCGGTTTCGAGTGTTGGATAGGTAAGCTGCGCCTTTGGTTTGGAGGGCTGTCGTTGTGGCTTGTTCGTTTGAGAGGGTTTGGGCGATGGATTGGATGTTTTGGGCCTTTTTGTTGGATGTGTTGATGGGGGAAGGGTGGGCGAGTGAGGTGGTGGATGAGGTGGGTTTGGCGGACGGCGGCGGGCCTAATGGGAGACAGGGCTCTGGGAGCTTGATGCCCTGAGCCGTGTCGGTAGCGTAGAGATCGAGAAAGTCTGCGTGGCTGCAGCGAGGTTGTTCCACTTGATCCAGATTCCACCACGGACCGGAAACGAGATGAGTTAGGTTGTGATCTTTAATGGGATCCAATCGATCGATCTGTCGCTCGAGTGGTGGATCTTCAAATCTTTCAAGACTGCGGATGAACTCGTCTAGAGCCTCAAACGCTGTGTTGCTGGCCACGGAGGTCCAATTCTGCTTCCTGGCGTGATCTAAAAGAATCGGCACTTGCCATTGAGCCTCATGTCGAATGACGACCTTCGAAGAGGCTGCAAGTGGTACAAATACAGTCCCCAGTTGCAAGGTAAAGGACTCCGGCGAGCCTCCAGTCTTTGCAATCATGACGCCGAGCTTCATCAAAGAAGCCAGAAATTTCGGATTGGAATGGTGGTCTTTCGTACTCAATTTCTCCAAAATGGCCAGTCGCAACGTCTCATGGTGAATGTACACACGGGCAATCATCCACTCAATCAGATATCGATATGTTGGCAATGGCTCGATGGAGAGGATGTAGTGTAAGTTCTCTAACACCCGGCTAGCATCTTGCAGTTCCACGGTAGGTATGTACCGCTCACAGCATAAAAGCATGATCTGAAGTTGCAAAGATGTTTTCCAGTGGCTGACAGCTGGTGCCGGAGTCTTCTGTTTCAGCCATCTCTGGAGTAAGGAATTTAGTATCTCACGGGACAGATCCACATCAAGGCGACTGGTGAGGTCGATGAGCGCGGCGAACCCGAAACTTTCACGACGGCCAGAATAGAACTCGTAGTTGAACTTCTTGGTGCGTGGATCGAGAGATTGCAGAAGGTTTATCGTAGCTTCCTCCAATTGTGCATCCGTGGTTGGTTGCGGTGGGTGGCCTGAAAGGTGTATGATAAGATCCTCAACACCAAGGAGTGCTGTGGATGCTGGGTATTGGAGTGCCGCTGTGCGAATTGACGCCACGAGTGAGGCAAGAAGATACGATCTGCTCTCTGCGAGTTCCAATATACTTCTGGTTTGCTTGATGAGTGTTTCAGTCAAAGCATTTTCAGAAGGCGCCGCTATAGCAGTCTTGATGAGCTCGGGATGCAGGATTACGTCTGGCATGGCAGCCAGGAGGCCTTTCGGGTACTCTAGGTATTCCAAATCGCTCCATATGTCGTTGAGCTTCTCCTCGTCTATGATGGTTCCCATGTCGTTGATAAAGTCTCGGCATTTCTTGAGAGCAATCTGCTCGTTCGCTTCTCTTTTCGATGGCGCAAGAGCCAAAGAGGCGATTGTTCCGTCCTTCTGTGTGGATGCCATGGCCCCGAGACTGTCGGACTTGCTCCGTAAGTCATCCCATGATGTCGCTGCTAATGCTATAACACCATTGACTTCATCACGAGACGATTGCATGTGTTGGTGGCATAGTTTCCAACACCTTGCCAGTGAATAGTCGCGAACAACTTCAGGCAAGCCCGAGTAAGTAGCAATTCTGTGAAGTTTTTCTAGTTGTGCAACGGTGGGCCTGATATCTGTGGTCATATCAAGTGCCCTTGCAATGCCCTCGACCAGGTACACCATCGCGTATGCAAAGTTGTTGCGGTGCCGAGAAAGTATACTGTCCAATATGCAGTCTATCACGCCATTTGCACGTTGAGGGAAGTTCGTCAAAAGGTTCGTCACGTAGCGCGCCAGATTTTCGCCGTGCTGACTTTGAAGTAGGCCTTGTTGTCTTCCCAACGTGGAGGTGAATATGGTCCCAGCACAAACCCATGGGAGAAAGTCGTTGCGGAAGAATTCCATGAACTCGTCCGCGTCGTCGGTCCGCAGGTTTGATTCCATGATCCAAGTGCCGATGAATTTACGATTGGACTCTTGCAACTTTTGGTCCAGTGCCGATGCTAGGAGCGTGTAGAGGAATATAGGCCGAACGACTGATTTGGAGGACGACAAGAAGTCTAAATCAGCTTCACACTCTATTACCTGGTTCAGATATCGACCGAGAACAATGGTTTCGAAGGTGCTGGCGAAGCGATTATAGTGCTTCTGAATTGCTTCTGGCGCTATGTCGCCGTTAGGGTTAAACATACTAACGCTTCGTTGGATGATACTCACTTAGCGGTAATGTTTGTGAATCTGCGATTATCATCGAAGTCAGCACAGGATCGGGGAGCGAGGCATTGATCGAAGCTCTGAGGATCTGAAGCGTGCTTTTGCGGCGCTCCGAGTCACCTTTGCGGAGTCCATCCACAATGAGATCCCAATATCTTGGGTTTCGCAAGATCGATGGCTCAATTGACTGGTCAGAAAGCCATCGAAGCCAGAGCGAAAATCCGAGCGATTTGTAGTACGAGTCTTCGGCAGTAGTCAGGCTTTCGATCCGTCGCCAGATACCCTCCTGCTGGGTACTATCAAGCGTTCGCGTTGAAGCAAAGAGAGAAAAGAGCGCCTCTCGTGCAATCTGCGATAGCTTTTTGTCTACAGCTCCAACGAGAACCAAACATGATTGTAGCAGTGATGTAGCCTGGGAAATCTCTATACTTCGGTGTATGATGCGATTGATGAAGCCAAGTAATTGGCTCGTCTGTGCAATTATACTGGCCGTTTCCTCTTGAGCTTCTGTGAATCGGTCCAGTACAGAGCTCTGATGAGACCCACGGACAGCAACCGCAAGCGAGGATCGAGCTTTATTTTGCAACAAAGCTGCAGCACTCGCAATACGTGGAATCGCATTGAGAAGGAGCTCGTGTTCCAGTTCCGAATGGTCCTTGCAGATCGTAGCGACGCGATCTGAACCGTCCTGTTCTATCAGTTGTCGGAGGTGGGATACTAGTCCGATTCGTGTCTCTCGTTCTGGGTATAGTTTCCATAATCCAGCGGCTAGTCCAATGTCAGCATCACTGCTCTGGGCATCCAGCGAGCGCGTCACAGTTCGAATGACTGCAATGCGTTCTTGTTCAGGGATGCTGTCCAGAAGGAGACCTGCAGTCTTCGCATGGAGAGCCGACATCGACGAGAAGAGCCTTTTCTGGCAGGTCTCGAATCTCAAACTTGTAATGCAGGCCTTGAATCTGGGCTGCATTCAATCAATTGCAGCGCTCACAAGGTGTCGTGGAAGTGAGGTCAAAGAATGTCTCAAAATTCTGATTGAGTTCAATTTGAGTTTGTGCCTGTCTAGGGTTAGGGTTGGGGTAGTGAGCCTCAAATGAGTACATTTTTTACATTGCGGTAAAACCCAGAAGAGGCACATTGGTCTGCGTAAGTGCCATTGCCATGGCGCTCGCAGAAGGAATCCATATTCTCACCACCAGTTTCCATTGCTCTTGGTACATGTGGTGAATTTACTCGTGGCCCGTACAACTATATGAGAACATGAGAACACACCTCGTAGGCTCACATATATAGGACAAGTACCACGGGCCACGTCGTGAGCCCTTTCGCGATAAAGATTATTAAATATGGTCTACAGCCAACTAAGCAAGCATAACCTTCGCCCTTCTTGTCCTCGCCATCCGTGAAAACATGATCACGAGCGTGGACAGAAAGGTCCCGAGAATACCGCGGAAGGAGATACCACATGCACTGGTGCTGCTGTTGCTTCGCATGGAGCATCTCGTCGATCTCCTTTTCAACTGTATCGAACACCACCAGGCTTCGCCGCAGCGTCACTCGTCCAGCAGTCCATATGAGGCCTGGAAACACAGCACTTCTTGCCGGATTGGCGCCAAACATGGAATGAAGAAGCTCCTGCGTGCGACGCGTTGCAGTTGTCTGATATACCTGGTCATCAGCTCCTACGAGCAGAGAGATCGGGATGTCTCGGCTCTGGAAGTTATCATTGACGCCCCTGACTATCCCTGATGATAGCTGCAACTCCCATGCCCGCTAAGTGTTGAACAGGATCAATGCTGACGCCGCTGAAGATATCGCGTAGCCTAGAGTGAGTTGCCTCGTTGAAATTGGCGTGATTGCAGAGTCGTGCGCAAGCATACAACGGCGTTGCACCATTCATTGCATCCAGTTTTGAGAATAGAAACGAAGCATTTGAGTGAGCAACGTCTGAAGTATGGATTCCTTTCTGCTTGGATCGCACGAATACCAGCCACCGGCTAGCCATCGGTAGATCTGCACTGCAGCGAGACGCTGATGTGCATCTATGTCGCGACGGACAGAGAGAGTCGGTAGGTCTGACAACACAAGCGCACCGTTTTGGCGACGTCTCAGCTCTTCGCAAAGCCTGACTTCCCCTTGCGCTTCCCGAAAGTCACGCTCCGCGGAACAAATTGTAGCGAAGACATGGACTTGGTGACATTGTCTAGAGAGGCATCAAGTTGCTCTGCAGGCTTTTTGACGTCTGAAGCACCGTCAGCCTTGTCAGCAAGCTCATCGGACTGCTGGCTCATGGACGTAGCATCGGTCGTCTGCGTATTAAGCGTAGCAGACGACCCTCTTCGTTCACGGCTGCTTCTACGATGACCCTGGGAATCGATCCCTGCCCGCAGCATACTTCGCTTCCCATCAATTCCGCTTTGAATTACAAGGAAATCGTAGTTCTTTGGATATCTGCAAATGATCAGCGATGTCGAGACGAAGCAGAAGGCGAGCAAAAGTCATACAGGTGCTTGTCAATGAGGTGGGCGCGGCGTTTCTGCCACTCACTACAGATCTTGTCGCAGCCCTCGACGAAGCACGACAGGGTCTTCTCGCCCTGTTCGCGCTTCAAGGACATGATCGGATCATGACATTCTGATTGATGGAGGTTAAGAAAGTGTTCGCTTGGGAAGTTCTTTCTGCATGCAGTGCACCGATTCGTGTGTGACTTATTGTAGTGAGTCTCGTAGTCTGCGTATGACTTGAATGTCAGTGTCTTGTGAGGGGGAAGAGAGCACTGCATCGTGACAGGTCTTTCATCCGGCATGTCCAGTTGAGCAAACTTGGGAGTATGTGCAGCAGAAGAGTCAGAGTCAGAGTCAGGCTCGCTCAGCTGGAGAATTGAGGGCGGTTCCGAGATGGAGCTCTCCCGCAAGCGTTTGGCCATGATGCTCCCACAGTGCTCTGGATGCGGTGAGCGCGGAGTGGACTGCTATGGAGCTAGGATGGTACCTGCATAAGGTATGCACACAATCGGGCACTTTTCCACTGGTCAGCCGCTCATCCGCCCGCTGCGGAGGGGAATAGGCCGATGGGACTGTGGTGCTCTCATCGATGTGTCAAATCCTGGGACATGCTTCCGTTGCAATGAGGATTTGTATTGCATGTGTTGTTGACCCGATCAACTCACCCAGCGGCAATATGCTTTTTCGCCGGCAACTTCCGTTCCGATCCTCAGCCACACCACCACTTCTTGCCTTCCCTTTGAGTCGACTTCAACCTTCGAGGTTTGGAGTCCTCGACTTCGATATCGACTCATCACTTGATCGCCACCCACCACACCACAAGCACGGCGCCACCGAAATACTCGACACCATTGAACGAGCTCGATGGATCGCTGTCGCACTCATCTCCCACCCTCAATCTTCCGCCCCGTCCGTTGACCGACCCGCGGTCACACGGCAAAGACAGCGCATATGCGCACCGAACGAGTCTCGGAACCATGGAAGACTTGCTCCATCGCGAGCAAGCTGCTGAGCAAAATGCTCTCAATATCTTGAAGCATCCCGATTTTCCGACGCAACACATCCTCGATGCATTCAACCAGTACCGCCCTCTTACCGAAGCTGTCATTCTTGCAGATTTGTCCAATTCTGGACGGGCGGAGCGGGATCTCTGGAGCGCGCATACTACCGGCCGCACAGAGTTTGCCAAACAGCTCAGATATATGCGCAAGAAGCACGCCGACAAGCCCGTGGAGACACGGGTTCTGGCCAAGGCGTATTTGCGCTTTCTTAAGGATAGCGAGCAGCATTACCGCAATTCCCTTAGCGATCTTGCGTCAGCTTCTGGAGGCGATGCAAACCTGCTGGCAGTTGCGAGTCATGTGAAGGGCAATGGCATCGGCGAAAGCCAGCACATGTCATTTCCTTCTGAGTTGATTCCAACCGCCCATGATCTCTGTTACCGCACGCTTTGTCATCTGGGCGATCTATCTCGCTACCGCGTTGAAAGCGAGCTCGACAGTAAGCCAAGTTACGCACATGCGCTTGGCTACTACGAGTTGGCTGTCACTTTCCGACCGTCCTCTGGCCTGGCCCACCACCAGCAGGGAATCGTTGCACTCAAGTTGAAAGATCACCTGAACGGGATCTACAGCCTGTATCGCTCCATTACCATCACCAACCCATACGTCTTAGCTCAAGGTAACCTTGCTACAGAAGTCGACAGGACCAATACGGCTTGGGATAAGAACGAGCTCATTCCAAAAGGTTTGCCCAACGATCCCAACGCCTCGAAGCATCATTTGGTCGGGTGGTTCATTCGTATGCATAGCACCTGCTTCAAAGGCGGACACCTTTCAAGTCATGCCGAGTTGGAGCGAGAGGTCTTCAGCCAATTGGCAAATGTAATCAAGCAACGTGATTTGGACCGTACGCTTATGCGCATGGTCCTCATTGGAATCGCTGCCCAATACTGCGCTGGTGAACGTTATAAAGGCAAGTCGCGTGGAGATGTCAGATCATACTAAGCTAACTTGCTCGCAGAGGATCCTTCAAACGAAACACTTCACGACTCTTACGTCTTCTTCCTTCGGTCTAACATTCGCATGTTCACTACACTCTTGGCGGTCTTCTACGAAGATTTACGCTCCTCGTTGCTCAATATGGACAACCAGGATGTCGAATTGGCAGCCAAACTGACTCCGATCGGCCGCCGCGTTCTGCCCGCTCTGCGAATTCTCAGTAACTGGTTGATGAGCACAATCGCAATAGTCACTGGTCTCGTCGATGAACCTATCATTCGTGATTTTATCCCCACTTTCTGGGCAACTTACGCCAAAGTGATCGATCTGATAGCCCAAGCATTTCCGATCTGGGACCTTGAAGACCTGCCTGAAGTAACCTACATGCTCGATGAAGACGCCACGACGATGGAGTTCTTGCCACTCACCAAGGACAGTCCGTCTAAAACTCGCAAGACCTGGTACAACATCACAAATGGTGCTCTGAAACCTCGGGTTTCTGACGGCAATGTCGTGCGAGTATCCCTAGACGATGAAATGCTTCAGCGCGTACGAGATTTCTTTGTCGACGGCGTCAATCTCGCGAACGAGGACGATGGTATCGACGTACCAATTCATTTACGCGGCACTCGCGTCTTTTACGGCGATGAGAGCAAAATTGAACCATTGATCATACGCCCTACGCCAGTTGTCCTTCCAAAGCGGATTATTCAAGCGAAGCCTAAACCTGTCAGTTGGGCATCGATAGCAGCGACCGCAAAGACGCAGTCTGCGCCGCCACCACTGAAAAAAGTGAAGACTACCAAGACATCGTCTGGCGATGCCCAGGATGTCCAGCTGAGTCGAATGGTTGACGACCTGGTGGATGATGATGAGGCTAATAACCCAGCCACGCCTCCTCAGAAACTAATCAGTAACCCGACTGTCGTTGCTAATGGCGAAGTGCCATACGCCCTCGAGGACAGCGTGGAGGATCTGGCTATTGCTCCGCCCAAGTATACGCACCACACCAGAGGGAGCTCCATGACTATGAATGGCCGTCTTCTCACTCCGCCCGCTAACCGTCCAGTCGGAAACACAATGAATGGCTCTGTCGGAAACCACGAGCGTCTGCATTCGATGTCGAAGATTTGGGATGCTCCCGGATCATCCTCGTCCTTCTTTCCCAGCGGGCTACCGATGGGTACTCTCGGTTCGCCACCCATGAACGCCTTCCGCAGCCACTCTCGCGTTAACTCTGCGAGTAGTGTTCGCAGCAGGAACTCGCTGAATGTGGCCGATTCGTGGGACCCAGCGCCACGCGTGCTTGCGGACAACTCTATGACTTATGGAAGTCCACTCCTGTTCGGTGCGGGCGGTGGTCCGTGGAGCACTCACCAGCCAAACTACCGTAGGAATACCCCACCCAACGGTCAGGGTGGCTGATAGACCATGCTTTGCGGAAGCTTTCCAATTAAAAACTGAACGGAGGATGTTCTCTACCGAATCGCCAACCAATTTGGCATGTCCACTGTCTCAATACCTGGGTGGTCTTGTCCATACAACTCACAAGCCGCGGCTTGTTGTCGCTCCCTGCACGAGTCGCAAGCGACAGGATACAAAGTAGCCATTCATTGCGACCGTTCGATTGGAGACTGGTCGAAGACGAGTGTATCTGCTCGGCAGATCAGGCATAGCAAACATTCATTTGCGGAATGATGGACGGTGGAGGTTGGACCAAATTGTGAATATGACAGGTTGTGGAGGACCGGCTTTGGATTTTTGGATGCGTTCTCTATCTTTTCACACTCCTTTACGGATATGAGTGTCTTCAAACTTGTCCGACATGATGTGCTCTGTTGCGACTTGGAGAAGAGGCCTTATGCAAACACACAAATTGAAATGGCGTTATTGGAATTGTATGGTCATTGCAGACCATCAATGAGATTCACTCGCTGTCTACTGATGAAGGTGCGTACATCCTGCGTAGGAGAGACGAAAGGGCACCTCGTTCATTGAGGCATGGAAATACTTGTATGGGTTGCAGAATACCCTTCATCGCTCCCCGACCTCCGCTGGTATTAAAGGGCCGAAATTGATACAGTTATCAACCCGACGAGCAAGGACATCACATCAGTTGCCCGGATGTGGTATTGAATCATTACTGCTTCTCATGAGGACTTGATTGCTCGCTTCTGCTCCTTCGAATCTGCAACACCATTCACACCACTTCTGCTTTCTTGCTTTTCCGCCTGGTTTTGCATATACATTGTGAAGGGCGTTCCAATATATGCGCCAACAATGCAGAAGAATGTTGCCCAAAAGTGCCAGAATAGAACAATGGCGGGACCGATGCCCCATGGAGCAAAAAACCGCACACTGTTTACAAGAAGAGCGTAAGCCGTGTATTGGGAAGTACTGGCAGGAAACTCACAATTGATCCACCTGGTAGAGGTCATTCTGAGACTGAATATGGTACTTGTTCGATCCTTGTGGTTTAGTAAGCTGAAGGACCGTTGTGAGAGTCACTGGTGCTCGATAGAATGGTATCAGCCAAATGGCGAAGACTTGGCTGATCCCAACGTAAAGAAGCAAGTTCTTCTCATCGAATGCTATAGAGCGACGTCTGTCAGCTGTCCAAAGCCCTGTCCAAAGTCCAATGGATTGTGCTCACCAACGGAGTTGACGCTCAACTCGATCCGAGGACTCATGATCTTGTACCAGCGGAAGATGGAGTGGATGGACGCTCTTGAGCCATTGAAAGAACCCGTCCGGCAGAATGGGTGGGTAAATTCTGCATCCTATTGCCTTTTAGTCTAGAACGATCATGTTTATAAGGTTATCTTTACGCTGGTAAAATAAGTGTTGATGGCTTCTTCCTGTCTCTTCGGGCTGCCCTGGCAGAGGACGTGTACGACGCCGGGTATTTCATCGACTGGGTTCTCCATTGCTGCGTAGTTGGATTGAAGAATGGAAGGAATCTATGCTTGGTATGTTTGTCCTCACGTAGGGTGAGGTTGAGACATGCAGGTGTTGAGACATGTTTCGATCTCGCGGAGCCCAAAAGCCCAATGGTCGTGCGCGACTCTTTCACATGCCAATCGCGTAACTTCTGATGTCATTGCTCAACGATTTTCCCTCCGCGTCTTCCGACTCGATGCAATTGCCAAAGTCTCTTTTTGTTTCTTGTCAAACAAGATGCCCTGTGTTGAAACAAGAGACCACCTTTTCTTGTTCAAAGCCGCCATACCAAGCGTCTTCTGCGCACTGGTAGTTCTATCTCTATTCTAGCTCACCGCGACCATGGGCGTCCACTCCTACCTACAGCAGCTCATCAATCAGCCACTTATTTTCCTTTTCCAGGTCTGGCAATACCTACTTGACCAGTTCCTGTCACCTACACCGCCAGCGCCTTCAAACCAGCTCTCACGTCCCAAGATCGCTATCATCGGAGCTGGTCTCACGGGAGTGTCTTCAGCATCGCACTGTGTGGGACATGGCTTCGATGTTACACTCTTCGAATCTGGTGAACGCAAGCATCTAGGTGGAATATGGGCAAAGGTGAGAGAGGATTAGGGATTTATCGTGATTGCTCGAAGCTAGCTTGTGCTGACCTCCATTCTCTACCAGGTCAACAACACGTCAGGACTCCAGATCCACTCGGTGATGTACCGCTTCCACCCATCAGTCCATTGGAACAAGGGATACCCCGATCGCAAACAGATTGTCGACCAGATTGAGAAGCTTTGGAAGAGATATGGACTCGAAAACAAGACGAAATTCAATACCAAGGTGGAGAAAGTGTACAAAGACGATCAAGGTAGATGGATCATCAACGATCCAAGCAACGGTCGCTTTGACGGCATTATTGCTGCAGTAGGGACCTGTGGGGATCCCAAGATGGCGACCATCAAAGGATCTGAGAAGTTCGAAGGCGATATCTTCCACTCTAGTGAATTGGACGGCAAAGACGCAAAGGGAAAGAAGGTTATAGTTGTTGGCGGAGGTGCTTCTGCAATTGAAGCTCTGGAGTTTGCCGTCCATGGCGAGGCTGACAAGACCTTCATACTGTCTCGTTCGGAGAAATGGATCATTCCACGCAACCCCGTTGTCGATATGATACTGGCCCTTAATATCTTTGGTGCAGAGACTCCATTTTCTTGGATACCGGAATCACTGCTTCGCTTGTTTTTCTATCGCGATCTCTCCGACATCTCACCACCAAAAGGCAGCGGTAAAGGGTTGTTCATGGAGACTCCAATGGTCAACAACGATGTTCTCGAACAGATCCGCGATGGTAACGCCGAGTGGCTACGAGGCGACATCAAGCGTTTTGAGAAAAACGGGATAGTATTCAATCACCGCTCGCAGGGAACCCCCAAAGGCGGCCCTGGTCGCGAGCAGCTCATTGAAGGAGACATCTGCGTTATGGCTACTGGTTACGAACGTCCGAGCCTTGGCTTCCTGCCAGAGGATTGCTTTGAGAAGAACTATGAGCCACCAAATTGTAAGCAATCTCTGGATGAGTGAGGACGATCGAGGCTAATATGCGATTTCAGGGTATCTCCAAGTATTCCCACCAGCGCATATGGATGTTTGTGCCAACAACTGCACATATGTCAACGCTATCGGCGCTGTGGGCAACTATCACATCGGCATCTATACCCGATTCCTCCTCATGTTCCTCGTCGACCCGCTGGCACGTCCCACCGAGGGACTGATGAAAACCTGGATCGACTTTACGAGATGGGTCAAGCAGCGAGCTCCTACAGGGGCGTTTGACTTCTTTACGTATTCAGAGCTGTATGCCTTCTACCGAATTCCCATGCTTGTCTGTTACATTTGCTGATACACCCCTTAGAATGTACTGGTTCGTATTCGTCATCCTCATCAATCCCTTCAGAGTAAGCAAAGCGAAGTATGGAAGGCACAGAGAGCTGTCTCGAATGTCTTGCATCAATTCCCCAATATCTAAGACATATGCTTACCTTCCATACTTTACTTTTAGTGGAAGTGGGCTCCGTTCGTATTGTCGGGCGTGGGCGCGGCCTTGCCTAAGACGGTAGTTCAGCAAGAGGACAAGTTGAGAGCAAAGTGGGGAGTCAACGGTGTGTCCGACTGAGCATCTCGTGCACTGACTATGATATACGATCAGAGGACATTTGTATGAAGTAGGACAACAGGACAAGGTGCATTGAAGAGGAAGTCTGTAAAGTAGGACAACAGGACATTGATGTTGTATTGACATTGTGAGGACCACTACGGTCATGGTACGGAGCTTGGGCCGAGTCGGGTTGCTTCCTGATTTCTTGTGATCGATGTCTTGCTTCACACCAAACACAACAAGGATTGTCGCTGACTGTCGTTCATATGTTGTGCTTGTGAAACTGCTCTCCCACACAGATACGCGTTGAGCGCGATCGAAGCAGGAGGAAAGGTACATACATGTACGACACGTATTTCAGCATCATCACATCAATCGCGTAATTTGCACGCCGCGGCCAAGGAAAAAAGTCCGTGATCGACATTCTTCTAGCGATCTGCTAGCGATGCTAGACTTGCGCCACGACGATACTGGCGCCACAAAGGGATATTATATCCAGCAGCCCGGAGGAAATCCACGCGAGCTCCGTTGTATATAGAATATCAGCGTATGAGCACTCTCAGTCATGTATTGCCTCGAGGGTGCTTGATGGTGGCTTCAATGAAATGCGCTTGCAGCTGGCAGCCTGAGGATCTACTACTTCCGTCGTTGTAGGACAGTCCGCAAAGGGATGCCTGTTGAAACCTCGGATTGCTGTCTGCTGGCTACCTTACAATTCCCCCGCCACACCGCCACAGAAGGTCTGGAAACTATAATAGAGTTCAGACCTGCAGGGGAAGAGCCAAGAGGGGATCCGTGCTCCATTTCCCCAGCTTGTTCGCGAGATTCATCAGTCTCCAAGAGAAAAAGCTGTTGACCGGGTTGTTGGGGGGCAACGAGGCATTATCCCTGAGGTGGCATCGATCGCCCGTCGTAAATGAGTCGCCACCATCCTCGTTCGAATGTCCAGATTTTATTGAAGAGTAGAACTGTGTGGTAGCCAGGAGCTCGATGTAGACGTGAGGGCTGGGAATCAATATTGCGATCGCTGGCATCAGGACGTCATCAATGTGAGAAAGCGACTTTGACAACGACGCGTGGAAAACAAGAATCGCTCTCGCGACAGTCACATGAACATCCATTGGTTCTCGCTGCCTCTGACGTCGTGGAATTGCAAGAACGTCCGTGCCTCGTACCTGTATTCGCTGGTTGCGTTTGGGTCAATTCGCTCGGCGCCTACCTCCAGCTCTTCCTCTCTTCCCTCCACAAACACCAAAAACCACCTCTCTCCATTCACCGCGCATTTTCCTTGAGATACCCCCATTGCTGCATACCTTACTTCATGCGTTAGGATCGCTGTTGTCGGGCGAGACCAACAAAAGAACCACAACCAGCTCCCTTAATACCAGCAGCTCCACCCCCGATCAGCTCGGCGGCAAACCAGACGCGCAAAACAGCCGCGAACATGAGCTCCAAGGCAGTCAACGTCCCCACGGACGTCAAGACCAAGGAGAAGGATGTCAACGCGAAACTCCAACTATATGGAATCTACGCAGCCTTTGCCAATGGCAAGGTGCCCTCGGTTAGTTGACACGTCTGTTCGCCTGCATGGTATCCCTTGCTAATTGGTGCGCAGAACAAGCAAATTGATGTCGCGATGAACAGTGCTCTCGCATGGGAACAGCTGCAAAAGCCATCGAAGAAGCTCTCGACCGACGGCCAAAAGTTGGTCGGCGATCTGCGCACCGTCATCGAGCAGGCCAAGCTTTTGCTTCTTTCCAAGAACCAGGGCGACTTGCTCCAGCAATTCATCTGGCAGACCCAGCACATTGGCGCTGGCGATGCTGGTGGTGTTGGCGCACCAGTCGACAAGGAGACTGCCAAGCAGCACGGCAACCAGGCGCTCGAGGGACTCCGCACTCTCGGCCAACTTGTCATCACCAATGGCCAGTTCCGCAAGCTCTGTAAGTCTTGACTCTACGCGATGCAATTCCTCCGCGAACAAGCGCTGACTATAATCCAGTGAGCGACGCCACTGTTCTCATCCGCGACATTGCTGGTGATGCTGCGCAGAATGCGGCAGCGACCATCAAGCCAGACGAGGAGCGACTGCAGTCGCTTGACGAGCCCGCGCCCGACAACACCTGGCACGAAGCTCCCGACCTTAGCAAGGACAACCTCAAGAGCCAGATTCAGTCCAAGGTACCAATCGGCAAGAGCGACGCCAAGAAGGCCGCCGGAGACGTCACACAAGCATCTCACCCCAGTGGCTCTCGCGACCCAGCTGATGCCGCGAACCTCGCTCAGCAGGAGGCTCAGCAAGGAAACCAGTCCACCAGCCTTGACCCCAACGCTGGAGCCCAGGCCGCAAAGGCCAACGCTAGACAGGCTTACGATGAGAACGTTGACGAGGACCAGAAGCAGAAGGCCCGCGAGTACCGCGAGAGAACCAACGAGTACTTCAAGAAGAAGGTGCCAAAGGAGCGCCGCGAGCAGACCATTTACCGATTGAAGAAGATGATTGTTGAGATCCAGGGTCACTCCGACTGTACGTCCCGCACGACCCTATTGTGTTTGTAGATGATACTGACTCTTTCCAGACCAACAAGCCATTGACACGCTCCTCCGCTTGGCTGAGGAGTACACAGGACACACTAAGAATGTGGCTGGCCAGACCTCGGGCGCAGTGAAAGGTGCCCACTCCCAGGACAGCCTTGTGGCGGCGGAAACTAACTTGAGGGTGCGTAATTACAGAATTTGCCAAGACTCGCAGTTCGATGCTGACTTCACTCAAGGTCCTTCTTGAGCGCTTCGCCAACAGCACCTCGTTCGACGACCTGTTCTCGGCCATCAACCAAATCTACACCGATGCCGACAACGACCCGGAGCTCAAGGGCTGGTTCCGGGACATTGATCAATTCGTTCGCAAGTGCCTGAAGGAGCAAGGCTACATTCTCCAGGACGAGTCCAACGAGAGATGGAACAAGTTGTACGACCACGGCAACTTCCTCCTCCGCGACCGTTACCGCAACCACACCGACCGCATTGTCGACGAGACTAAGTTCCTCGCCGAGCAGTTCGAGAAGGACCCCCAGAACAAGCAGTTCGGCGATTCGATGCAGAAGCTCTTCAATGACCTAGGTCACGATGCTAACGGCAACGCCGAGTTCAAGCCTCACTTGCTCAAGGATCTCACCGAGGTTATCCTCCCGGGTTTCTTCGAAAACGTCCGCTATGTGCCAATCCCACGTATCGAGTTCTCCGACCCAACTATCGATGCCGTCGTCGAGAACCTTGTCATCGAGGGCGACAACCTGGCTCCCAACATGCTGGAGTTCGGCAGCGACAACTACTGGAAGTGGGGCCGCAAGAGCTTCACGAGTAAGAACAAGAACTCTGTGCTGCTTTCCGTTTCTGGTATTCAGATGGATCTCCGTGATGTTGCCTACTACGTAAGTCAAAAACGACTATTTCCATCAAAATAAAATTATGCTGACTCCCGCACAGGTCAAGAAGAAGGAGGGTTTCCCAGGTGTCACTGACAAGGGTGTTATGGACATCTTCCTTGGTGGCACTGGTCTGAGCTTCAAGGTCGCAATGGAGACTGCCGACAAGACCGACAAGGAGCACTTCTTCAAGATCAAGACGGTCACCGTCGAGTTGAAGAACTTGAACATCAAGCTGAAGCAGTCCAACCACAAGCTGCTGTTCGGCCTGTTCAAGCCACTCCTCTTCAAGGTCCTCCGCCCAGTCATCCAGAAGGCTGTTGAGAAGCAGATTCGCGACAGCGTTTCGAAGGCCGACGCCTTCCTCTTCCAGGTCAAGAAGGAGGTTGACAGAGCCACCGAGGAGGCCAAGAACAACCCCGACCCGGAGAACCTCCAGAACATCTACCAGCGCTACTTCAACGCTTTCCAGAAGCAGATGTCCAAGGGCGAGCAGAAGAAGCAGGACTTGCAGGCCAAGAAGGACCAGACCCAGGTCAACGTTGCCGTCACCCAGCACGACTCCATCTTCAAGGACATCGCCCTTCCTGGTGGCATCAGCACCAAGGCCACCGAGTACAAGCAGTTGGCAGCTAAGGGCGACGAGTGGCAGTCACCTGTCTTCTCGATTGGCTCTGCTAGCGAGTCCAAGAGCTTGCCAGCTGCTGCCAACGTTACCCGCAAGCCTCATAACGTCACCCAGGGTGGCTTGGTAGGCAAGGATGGCACCGGCAGGTCGTCTAATGGACTAGCTGGCGGCGCCTACGACGGTACGTCTGGTGGCGCATACGATGGCACTTCTGGCGCCCACGTTGGTGGCCCAGTCGGCCTGGATAACCAGCCCATCACCATCCCACAGCATCAGGGTGCCGGTTTCTCCTCGCAGGTCAACGATGCCTTTAAGCCAGACACCACGACCGACACCACCCTCGGACGTGGCAACCCGGTCTTCCAGGGTCAGGTCTAAGCGAACTTCAAAAACACGCATACACAGGCAAACGCTGCGCATTAATGACCTCTGATGCCAGTTTGTTTTCGGAGAAGCTTATGACAGCCATTTCGGGCGTTGGAAGAGCGAGAGATACCCAGGTCTGGAACAGTTCACGGATTGATTGAGCCGTTTCCTTTGTCATATGATACCACTATCGCGTCAGAAAAAACAGCAACAGCAACAGTAGCGGAAAACCAGATAATTTTAATGCACTACGAGGTGAATTGAAGTATGAATTCTGAAGTCTGAGCTGTCCTGCCTTCCTCACTCACCTTGTTCGCTGGCGTGACACGGTATCGCTGTCATTGCCACGCTTTGTTTTGAAAAGTCTTGTCAATACTCAATCAACAATGATCGTACAATTCGCTAATGCTTATGCTAATGCTACATAAGAGGTGCATGTGGGTATCGTATCCAAGCAGTGCAGTATGCCGCCAACCGACAAACCGCTTCTCATATTCGTCTCCGACTCATTCACTTAATCCTGTTCTGCTTCATGAACGCCTTCAGCGGTCTAGAATCCTTCGTCGCAATATACCAGTCACCATGCGAAGCACCCCAGCTCACACAATGAGAAAAGTACTCAAATTTTTGCTGAACCAACACATTCGCAACAGAACCTACATTCCTCGCTTGAATCTTGTGGCCAGCGGGAACGAAAGGCTTCAGACTAACCACTTGACAACCTTCTTTCAAATCGAGAAACATGTCGCGGAGAGTGGCGTTGAGCTCGGGCGTGAAGGCTTGGTTGTTGACGAGCACCACGTCTGCGCGCTTGAGGACTTGGCCAATGTCCCTGTCTGTTGTGAAGTCTCCACGGCGGAGATTGACAGCGCCTACTGACAATCCCCAGAGTCGAGACCGCGCGGGGAACTCTTTGGCCTGGAGTTCGGCGAGGTCGCAGGGGTTGGGCATCATTTCTATGCCCCAGCTCTCACAGCCGACTTCGAGCGCTGCTTGCAGGACTACATTTCCAACGCCGGAGCCAAGGTCAATGAAGACTTGCTCGTGGTTGAGTTTGGTCTTGCGGAATATGTCGCTGCAGAGAGGAGGGAGGAGTTCGCCATAAACGTTGTCGCTGCCATTTTCGTATGCTCGTAGAGTTTCGACTTTGGGAGAGACGGTTCGCGCATAGATCTGATCGAGAATGCGCTTCACCCACTCCAGATCCAGACTACGGGTCACGCTGAGTTCCTTTTGTACTGTTCCGTCGTCCAGCAGTTTGCTCAACATTGCATTGAAGTCTTTCACAATCTCAATAAACTCGTCTACATTCTGGTGAACCCATGCGCGGTTGAAGCGTCTGTCGAATCCAGTTTCCTCATGGCTCCATTTCTCACTCATGTCGTCAGGAAGATATCTTATGCAAATCATCTTGATCGTCTCCGTGATGTCGTCCCATGGTTTGTAGTCTTCATGCTCGTTCTTGGGGAACTTGAGTTCAAACTTCTCGCGCTGACTCCGGCTTGGATACTGCAGCTTCGTGGACTCGAAGACTTCGTCCAACCAAGGATTCTTGAACTTCTTCGCATACTCTCCCGAAGTCGCATCTGCTCCATGAACGATGTTGATCTTCGCCATCTCGCCAAAAGCCTCCACCGAGGCCACATTCCTGCGAGGAGCGTTGTCGTCGACGGAGCTCACGCTGCTCTTGGTGCGCTTGCGCGACGCATCTGAGTCGCTACCTCCGATATCGCTGCTGCCTCCGTCCTCATCGTCGCTGCTGAACAGAGCCCGCTGCGGCGTGACGCTCTTCTTTCGCTTGGTACCCCGCGCGGCAGAAAGCGCTCGTTGCGCCGGGTTCGTGGGTTTCTTGGTGGTGGGTCCAGATGGCTTCCAGCGATCTGGATCGTGTGGACGAGCGGGAGCTTTTGGAGGAGGAGCGGCAGTCGTCTTGATCGGGACTTGGACAATCTTTTTGCGAATGACTGGCGGCTTAGCGGTGGCCGATTTGGAGCGGGAGAAGTTCATCGCGTGCTGCAGGAAAGTGGGTGTGATGCATGCAAAGGCATGTGCATGCTCATATGCGGATAGTAACGCAGGGAGAGGAAGAGAGTGTGTATGCTGTCTAGATAGTACAGAGGAGTGGCAGCGCAGAACGCTGTATGTAAAAGTGTAAGGTATGGATTGAATCAGGCTGAAGAGTTGTTCAGGTCAGGGTCGAGGAAACAGGTGCAGGTGGAATGGAAACCTCGGACTCGGCAGGCCAGGGCGGGACGCCACTGCCAACAGCCACAGAAGTGTCCAAGCTGTCGGGACCATCCACGTGGGGATCCATCAATGTTCATGTCAACACCCTTCTTCTTGCAGGCACTTTTGGGGGCGGCCAGCGGCTTACCGCAGCATCTACCTTCGTTCTTTATCCAGCGGCGATGGTATGAAAGCTCGTGGTTCATCGTACCTGCACCTGGTATGTGCGACGATCGTCGCTGAGGTCAAAGCCATGCAATGCCATGAAGCGAGGTAGGTACCTGCAATGTAGGAGAAGCTGATTGTTTGTCTGCGTTTCTGTTCCTCAACCACAGCTCGAACCGTTGTCCGTGCCTAAACCCTCACGAAGCTTTTCAAGTACCGATGCCACACCATGGAGCAGATCCCAGAGAGCAACGCCGCCAAGGGCAACCCGGAGTCTCTAAAAAACAAAGTCCTGGAGGTTGGTGTCAGTCGTCTTCACCTTCGTATTCATGCTAAAGTAAACAGACTGGCGCCTCCATGGTCCAGAACTTTGACCCGCCTAAACGCCTCTGTGCCCACCTGTAAGGCTCTCATAACATACCAGAATCAACTCGATCTAACAATCTGAAGAAACGCCTTCCACGTCTACGTCAACGACCCATCTCGCATATCAGAGTCAAACCACTACTGTGCTCATGGTATTTCTGTCCTTCCGTCGTCCTTCAAGGAACACAACACCTCTAACATCTTTCAAGTCAACGACGACGTCCGCCAATGCATTCTCTACGATGGTCCGGGTCCTAATGCCCGCCTGATTGGCATTGAGTACATGGTAACGCCCAAGATCTACAACGAACTGGATGCCGATGAGCGCAAGCTCTGGCACTCCCACGTCTTCGAAGTCAAGAGTGGAATGCTCATCATGCCTGCTCCTGCTGGTGTACCGGATGCCGTTTGGGAAGTGGCCGAGAACAAGGAGATGGAGGAGGTTGTTCATCTTTACGGTAAAAATCTTGTTACTTACCTCCTTGAATCAATGGCTGACCCAAGCTTTCATCTCCAGGCAAAGTTTTCCAGCTCTGGCAAACCGATCGTGGCGACAAAGTTCCTCTTGGCAAGCCAGAGTTGATGACTAGCTTTACGGCCAAGGACCAGTTCAAGGATTTCGACAAGGTCTTGGGGGAGAGGGACGCAAGATTTGGAGTTGACAGTTCGAAGAAGGCGGCCAGCAGGGCGTATATCGAGGAGCCGAAGATCCATGAAGATGCTGACCATCTGTGGAAGAAGTGAATTGCTGGAAGTGGTCAAGCAGTATGGATACGGCCTCGCAGCGAGGCACAGCACTTTCAGTGGCGCCAGTCGCCTCAGCCGGCCAGAAGGCTACTAATGGTCGACTGAGAAACGCATGGACAGAGAAAAGTATGTTGGACTGAATTTCTCGAGTGAATACAGTTGCCAGTGCCGAGCATACGCTATGCGACGAATCGCCACAAGACATCTTCGAACCATCAGATCTCAATCCAACTCAACAACCTCCTTGCCAGCCATTGCCGCTTTGGTCGCTGCTCTCCTCTCATTCTCCACATCATCCAAATCAACAACTTCCCTTCCAGCAATCTCTGCCCTCTCCTTTTCCTCCTTCTCCTTTGCCAACCTTTCAGCCTTCTTGCGCCTCCTTTCCAAAGTCCTCTCCGAAGGCGTATTAGCCTTCTGCTTCACATCCCAAGAAGGCAGAGCCTCTCTCGTGTCCGTCCCAATCTTTGCCCTATACGCCGCCTGCTTTTCCCTCTTCTTCGCTTGTTTAGCTGCTGTGCGGGCGAGCAGATCGCAAGGGACATGGAACTGTTGTTGAAAGGCCAGCAAAGCATCATTGGGATCGAGTCCCGGAGCAGCGGCGTAGACTTCTGCCGCTAGGCTCCTGGCCATCGGCGGCGTCGCTGGCTCTGAAGAGGGAGAGCTGGAGCTGGAGCCCGACGCTGAGTCGCTCGACGTTGCGCTGTTGGTCTCTGGAGATGGTGCATGATGGGCGCTGGTCTCAGGGGTAGGTGGAAGCTGAGTTCCCGCCGGGGGAGAGGGAGATGATGATCCCGCACCCAAGGCCAGATTTGGTCCATCGGAAGCGGAGCTTTGCGGCGGAGTCGTGGAGGTGTGTGGTGGAGAGCCTGGTGGGGCGGCCAGGGCGGCGGCGGCAGCGGCGATTTGCGCAGCTTTCGCCGCTCTCTTCTCGCTCCTTATCTTCTCCTTTGCTTTCTCACGCTGCCTCTTTTGGATCTTCTCGATCATTGAGTTCCCTCCTCCGAAGGACGACGCTCTTGCGCTAGGCATTTTCAAGCCAGTACTTCCAAATTCCGCCATGATTCCGTTGGTTGCTGGAGGTTGGATGACCTGGGAGTGTGTGCTGTAGCTCTGTAGCTGTATGGAATCTTGGGAGTCGATTCAAGGGTGATTTGTACGCGTAGAACGCGGTGTGGTAAGGTATGGTATGAGAGAAGGAAGTGGAAGAAGGAGATGCTGCCTTTTGATCAGCACAGGAAAAGATCCTACATATTGAGGACGTTCTAAAGTTTTTCACAATATGACAAGAATAATACTGCTCCAATGGGAGGCCGTAGGGCTGTTGCGGGTAAGTTTTTCGGACAATGAGTGGAGCTTTTTTTGAGGACAATGATTAAACTTTTGCCATTTCTTTCGCGTGCGTCGGCGGGATCAGAAGGATAGTCCTAGAACCAGCGAGATTATCCATGATAATTTGTCGAACGGAAAATACTCTCTTATCAGGTAAAACAATAATGCATCAAAGTTTGAGGTCGAAATTCTCGAAAACTGGTAAATGGTGTGGTATGAGATATAAAAAATAGTTCACTCACTCCGGGTATAGCCTGCCATACGCCTCGAACTCCTCCATCAGTCATGCCACCTAAGCCCAGATCATTCATTCATTCACGTAAAGACGCCCGCGCGTCGCATAACCCCTTCAAAATCCTCGAATTGAACGCCGCCGAGACCACCGCCGGTAGCTTCGCGCATCATGTCTTTGAGCACACTATCCGAGACATCCTCTCGAAGATCCTTGGCAACCCGCTTGAGATCTGAGAGCGTAATAGCCCGATCCTCGCCCTTGGTGAATAGATTGTATGCTTTGGCGACTTCCTCATTGACAGCATCCGGGTCATCATCTCGAGCATGCATCTTCAAAGCCGCGACTGCGACGAAGTGCTCATATGATACGACACCAACACCATCGGGATCAAGCGTCTCGAGCAGTTCGTGCCATTCATCCTGATCTTTGGCTGGCGCATTCAAGGCGACTAGACATCGTCGCACGTTGTCCGTCTTAATGACATGATCTTTGGAGTCGCGGACGGTGTCCTGCTCGGCGAAGAGAGCAAATGCTTCCTGGATCTCTGCTTCCTCTTCAGCGCTGATTTCGTTTTCTTTCGCGAGCTTTGAACGTCGCTTGGTCGGTGGTCGCGGTGCTGATGCTGCCGGCTGCTTGCGCTTGGGGGCCTGAGGAACGTGATTAGGACGTGATTGTTGATTATACACGCTCTTGCACATGGACTTACCATTTGCGCCAGCTATAGCATGACGCTGTCGCGGGATGCTATGCATTCGACAGGTGACGTGCTCGCAACATGGGTCAACACATAGCTCTTAGTCAGGATAAGGCCTGTGCTTTTCGGCGAAATGGTGACTTCCCAAATTTCTCTTCACTTTTTGAACTCCTCTTCCTCATCAACACCAACAGCACAACTCCAGGCCGACGTCGCCAGCACAAGCAGGGTGCGATTCTCCCATGAGACATCGCCTCTTCGTAGATGCAAGCGCTGGCGGATCTCTGGCTGGCGCCTTGCGTCTTCCCATTTGACCTTAACTTGCTAAGCCTGCTCGACTCTCGTCGACGGCAAGCGTCCTATCCTTGCACACAGCTCTGAAAATTGCTAGAGCCATTCTCCGGCAACCAACTCAGGGAGAATGGTGTGGACAGAAGAGCCAGATTGAAAAACATTGGCCTCGCTAAGGCGGAGTCATGCTCCATGGATGGCTTTTGTGGCTTAAGTGCTGCGAGATGGCATTACTGGAGCGGACATACACGTTCGAACTCATGCAGTTAGAAAAATAACCAAAAATTCAAAATGCCATTGTTGCGAAAACTCTTGCCCATTACATAAAATCATTGTACCGAAGCTAACTCCAGTGTAGCTTATCCATCCTCTGATAATATTTGGTGTCCGTCTCGCTCTCAAGTCTAGGCGTGTCGAACGCCGCCTTCTCACCCTTTGAATGGAAGGTGTTCCCGCAAGACTGGTCATCACGAGCATCTTTCTTCTCTGGAAGTGGAAGCGGATTCTCCCTGGGATTCAGACCCGTCCCTATGGGCTTCGCTCTACCTCCAACCGCGGCGTTCTTCAGGTCATACACCACCAACCACTCTCCCGCAGGCTCATGGACAGGCAGCTGAAGACTAGGATTCTTCATGTTCATTGACTCTGCAAAGAAGACTCTAGCGTAGGCGGGATTGAAAGCGAAACGGGTCTTGCCCGCAACGTCCCTCCTCTCTGCAAGAGCATCTACCTCATCAATATACCAGTGGCCGTTCTGGTCAGCAACCAAGGCTTCAAGTTGCTCTTTGATGTGCTTCGCGCTCTCAAGGTCGAACCGCGTATCAATAAAGTATATTGCGTTCTGGCCTGCTGCTGCTGCGTCTAGGAGCGGAGGGTGGTCCGATCAGTGGTGGGTTCAATAATAAAGGCTTGAGAATAAGGTGGCTTCCGCCTCCGCCTGTGTGGTTGCTTACAAGGCGCGTCAGGCGACAGGACTCTCTTTCGACCATCATGCATTTGTCCTACTTCGGGCACATAGCTGGCCATCAGCGCCCTATCCAAGACTGGATTGCCACGGCATAGTTTTGGCCAAGTCGTCAAGCGACGGCAGGACATTATGGGTATTGTAAGCGAGCTGACGTATCGAGACAGTGTTGAGTGTTCAAGGTGTAAAAAAGTCAGATCCTTTCAATTCATGCAAGAATGCAAGAGAGAATGTGTGAAGGCTCCAGGTGCGTGTTATATCTCGCCAGGTGAAGGTTATCAGGACTATCACCCAAACTAATTTCAGAGCTACCTCTCCTCTTGTGCATCAACCTTCGCTCTATTCGTCTTGGCGTATATATATAATCTCAACGATATTGCTTGACTGCTAGCCCAATGGCTTTCCACGCCTTTAAAGGCAACGATGGCTGAGAGAAACCACTCTCGAGACGACACAATTGGGCTCTGAGAAGGAGAGGCTTGCCAAACGGCTATTTCGCAACTGCCTCGATTATGGAGGCCACCAGAAACAGAAGCAAGCAACACCTTCCACTTCCTCTCGGGTTCATCAAACATAGCAGCAACAAGTCACCGCCTCCCACGTTTTACACTCATCTCACTTCGGCCTGCTTCTCCCTTGCTACCACAGGGTGCCATCTTTCTTTAACGTTGCTCATCGATACCCGCGCATATCTCGCATCACATCACAAGGAGCTACATGGCCGACTCTGCACCTCAAGTCTCTCCGCCCGCTGAACCCGCTCCGACTCCAGCTGAAGCTCCTGCAAGTACTGAACATCCGCCATCTCTCCCTCCACCAGCCGTCCCGGCACCTGTGGCTAGCGAGGCACCTGCAGCACCTCCCGCCGCACCTTCTGCACTCCCGGACGATGCGAGGGAAAAAGAAGCTCACGACGCCGCTGCACCCGTTGCTCTTCCCCCTGAGGGCGCTACCATGACCAGAACTTTTACGACACATGGTGGAGACACCATCACTGTTGCGGAGCTTCCGAATGCTGCCACCCATCCAGACGTGCCTGCAACAGTGCCGATGACCGCAGCCGATCACACCGTTATCAAAGAATCAAAGCCCGCTGCAAACGTTCCTCCAGTCAAATACGGTCCCGCCGAGCCCGATTTTCCTCCTGAGCCTCGTGGTCGCGATCTCGATCATGATCCCGGTGCTCCCATCACCAAAGACTTCTCGCCTCGCCCTCGTTCGGTGTCGAATACAACTATAACAAATGTTTCAGCACCATCAACCAAGACTCAAGCAACTGAAACGACAACAACGACATCTCATCCACTGTCGGCTGTCGATCCTCCAGTTGGAATCTTTTCGCAGTATATTGCCAAGGCCGAGACGGCTCTGACAGTGGACACAAAACAACGCTCTGATGGCATGAAGACTCAGACTTTCTCGACTTCAACTATTCCTCTGTTCACACTGGATTGTAGACCTGGGTCGACTCGCGACAGAGAGCTACGCGATATGAGCAGGATGTTCATTCTCGGCATACACAAGCGCCGTTTCCGTCGAAGACAGTGGTAAGTTTCATCTCCATTCCGAGACATATCTTTCGGTGACTGAATTGCCATTCAGGTCCATCAAAACCGGCTCGGAGTTCGAAATGAGGGTCAAAAACTCGGCGTTTTCTTTCATGAACCAATGTAGTCAGCCGTCCAAACGCAAATATCTTCGTCTTGAAAAAGACTGGCTCTATTTGGACAACAATGTTGTGGCGGTCATTGATGATCCATTGATAGTCGGAAAGGGTTTCGACATGGCTATTGCTTGTGCTGCATTCTCGATTCGACAGGATACGAAGAAGGTCGGAGGCTCCTTGAGATCGTCAAAGAGTTTGAGGTCGCTGAGGAGCGTGTTTTCGATGAGGTGATTCATCTATTGGCTGCTCCCCTGAGATTTTGTACCTAGATGGTTCCTAGATTATTCTTAGCCGATCAAACTGCCTACTGATGGATATCTGAAAGCCTACATTTTCCATGACTTGCAGAAACGTAGTGGATGGATCGCACGGCAAGGAAACTACACTGCCATGGAAGGTGGACAAGGAGGAGCTGACGGTATTCCAAGCCGCCACTCCAACTATAAGGCATTGACCACAATGATACGTTCAACTCTTGTCTCATGAGTTCGTCTGTTCGTTATTGCCTGTCGATCTAGGTAGGACTGGCTAGTGGCGTATAGCTGACTAGACCTCCGCACGCGTTGACTGATGATTGAAAGAAAATCGGGACGTCCTCAAAGAATCCGGAGTTGGCCTCCACATATCAAGCAGTGCCAGTGGGCTGCTGCTTGTGCTCCTGTTCCTGACCTTCTTCCCGTTCGTGTTCCACAGGCTCCTCCACATCCTCCTCCATAGGCTCCTCCATAGACTCTTCTATAGACTCTTCTATAGACTCTTCCATAGATTCTTCCGTAGCTTCATCCGCACCAGCTGCAGCACTCTGCAGATCCTCGTCCTGCGGGTCATCTGCCGACTTCAGATACCACTCAGACTCCGTGCCAATCCACTCGACTATTTGGTCCCTCGCTCGTGGCACCATACTGTGGTAATCGGGGTTCTTGTCGGCCGCAAAGATAGAAGTGTGAGCACTGATTTCGTCACCCGCGGCTTGGTTGACACACTTGACCCAACGGCCTTTACTCTTCTGGACATCTTGTACGAACTGCTGAACCTGCTCGCCCTGCTCCATTTCCTCGCCCACCGTAGTCTCATCCGTGTTTGATCGATCTCGTTTCATGCCAGCTCTTTGAGCCAGTTGTTTCCTGCTGGGAACCACACAGAACGTACGATCAGCGTCGACGAAAGCGCCAGCGTACTTGGTCTTGCCTGCAACCTTTTCACCCAGAGCACCATAGAAGTTCGCGAAGCCAACCTGATGCGATTTCTCCAATTGTACGACCTTTTCGACACGTTTTTGTAGTTCTGCGCCACGTGCTAGGCATCCAACGAATTCTAGATGGCTACCAGCCCAGGAAAGGCCTTGGTTGATATGATGCCAATTCATATATGTTGCACCTGCGACACCGGCGAGAGCGGCTGCGGCTCCTCCATACAAGGCATATTTCTTCATCCATCTCGAGCTTCCACCAGCCTCAGTCGGAGCTGGCAAGCCTTTGCTAGAGGCATCCGGAATCGGTGAGGGTGTCGAGGCCTTGGGAGAACCCCAGCCAAACACAGAACTGGCGGTATTGAAAGCGTTGTACGCTGTGGTTCCATTCTCCTCTGCCCCGTGTGCCAGAATACCAGGGTTAAGGCCGAGAAATGGAGTGCTAGACAAGTCAGTCTTGTGATACAGTATTGCGCGTGCAGAGAAAAGTGGGAGATTGTGTTTGAAGGGAAATCAGGAAGTGATAATGAACGCTGGCCTGGAGCACACTTACTCAAAGGCCAAAACCGCCTGGATATACGGAAAGAACAGCCTCGAAGAATCTACTGGCGGGGGTGAGGACGATCGTTTTGCGTCGTGTGTATTTGTGGAGTTTGATGAATCGTTCTCGAAAGAAGGTACTGGCGCATCGCCCGCTATACTGAGGAGGGCTTCCGCAGCGACGATGCCACCCATTGAGTGCCCACATAGGATCACATGAACTGATGGATCAACCGTTGGAGAGGGTGTGCCGTTCGCGACCTCGAGATCGATCACTTTGTTCTGAAGCCTGCACCGAGCCTTCTTAGCATCGGAACAACAGGCTATCCTCTATTCCCCTCTTCACCCACCATTCCTTGAACTTGGCGACACAGGTTCGCAAGTCTCCTTTGGTTTCGTATTGTGGATATTGAACGCTAACGACGTTGATCTTGGGCAGCGTATGGGCGATAAGAGCTCGTAGATCTCGAGGAAGGTTGTGGAAGGTGTTGTCGCTGCCCTTGAAGCCATGAATGAACACTAGCAGCAGCGTGTTCTTCATGTTGGCGAAAGATGAAGCCGGCAAAGGGATCGCGCTGAGCGCATAGGTCGGTATGCGTATGTTACATGTTTGACATGGTCACTTGGATCATCGCGAAAGGCCCATTACGTTGTCTGCTGACGAAGAACTGAGTCAGCTGTTTGATATCGATCGCAAGAAGGCATGACTCTTTCATCTCTGTCACAATCATCTTCAACATTTCTCGATGACACTGGATAATCGTCAGCTGCCGTCCAGATTCACTTGAAACTACAGGTATGCTGGCAATAGGAGCAACACGGAACTGGTCATTGACACACTTGCTCCTCGTACCACTACAATCACTACACATCACATAAACAATGGCCTCTCCCAGCATCCGAAGCCTTCCAGAAATCATTAGACATTACGGCGAAGTTGCCGAGATGGTAAATCGCCGCGAAATGAATCGCTTCATCGCAAAACTCAGATTGCTTCCACCACAACAAGAGGATTACTATTTCGACGGCTGGACAAGCGAAGGCGCTCTCACCAAACGCGCTTACCGAGAAGCCTTTTACTCCTCCGACTGGCCTGAAATCCAGCCGAATGAGAATTCTAGTGACGCGGAATGGAATGAGCAAGTACAGATTACCCCAAGTCTTGACGAGATTCACGATTTCGTGCGGAAGCCTCTGGTCTTGCCACCGCTGCCAGAGGCTCATAAGTTATTAGAGAATATCAAGTTTGGGATGAAGCAGCAGGCCATGGCTTCGGGAGTTACAGATGTCACGGCTCTACAATTGCCAGAAGATCTTGAAGTCCTTTACTCGACAGTCAAGGGCATTATCGCGGCTGGTGTTCCGACTGAGCATTGCTACACAACGCTCGTGAACGCTTCTGGATTGTTCTACCCCCCAACCGAGATGTCTCTCGATATCTCTATCTACGGCAAAGAGTCGTTTGGCAAAACTGCGATAGCTGCTTTGCGTCTTGGAGGTTGCGAACAGCATAGAAGTATCCATTACGTGCTTAGACAGCCTGTAAATGATACGGAAATCTCACCGGAGGCGAGATGGCAGATCTGGGATCGAGTTGACATTGAAATTGCAAAATATGATAATTTGGCAGATTGGTTGCTGAATGAGACTAAGGTCATTGAAGAGACTGAGGGTGGAGCGGGTTGGGACAAAATGGTCTTGCCGTATGTCTAGATAGGTGTTAACATAGTAGCTTGTATCTCTGAACGTGGCCTGCTGGCATTGATAACTAACTAGGGAGGTGCGAAGAGCAGAAACAAGCAAAAGCGTTAGACAGCGTGAGCACTGTCTTGCAAGTCCAAGTTCTGGAGAACAAGAGTCATCGGCCTGATTTACCAAAAATAATGCCACGAGCAGGGAAGCTGTTGCCCTTTGTGAGCTGATCAGAACTTCAAACTGTTCTCTGGCTGCTGCTTGTAGAAAGCCATCATCGTGATAATAATACATATATGTACCATCCCACGGTATGCTTGGCAGACGAAGTCATGGTTGCATGGCTCACGTGCCAACTGCTCGCGCCCGCAATCGGACACAACCCCACAGCTCTTATCTCAACCCACTTGACCGCAGTTCCCGCATCATCTGCCCTAGCATCGCCCAGAGGCGTATCTACTAGCAATCTGCGTCCACTCATCGCGCGACAACCGCTGCGATCCAGTGCGACCCGTTCCGATCTGGGGTACGTTTGTGTCACAATACTGGCCAGATGCCTATCTTTGTCCCGCGACAATCCTCGGAGGAAGAGCTCATGCTCCCTATGACTGATCGGTAATGTGCACACCGTTAGAGGGCCGTGTAGCATCTACTGCTTGACAAGTGCTTCATCCTTTTTCCCTTCTATTCCAGCCTTGCCATTTTCTTTACTCTTCCCACTACTCCTACTTAAACCCAGCCTTCCCCACGTCTTCGAGACACTCCAGCTTTATCGTCCTGATTGACAAGACGAGCAATCGCGAGGAAATTATAACAGAAAAAGACGTGGGAACTGCAAGACTTCTTTGCTGTACCTATACCTGAGATCAGCTTGGCGAGAGCTTCTGCCCTCGTGGATCGTGAACATACGGCACGAGACGACGCTTCAAGACTTGGCCTACGCAGTGTGCCAGACATCAGGCGACCTCTCCAACGACATTCCACGCTTTTATGTCCAGCAGATACTCCTCGACTCCTCGATTTCTCACATCACAATGGAGTGGCTATCAATTCTAACAAACCAACCTGCTCTACCTGAGCACTGCGTACCCGCGAACGACTTCCTCCTACGATTCAGCAGCGCCTTTCACGTATGCGTACCGACACCTCTAGCATTCACATCCAATCTCCTCGGCGCTCTGAGTATAGTTGCGTGGCTTTTTGCTCAACTACCACAGATCTGGAAGAACTATTCTATACAAAGCACCTCTGGACTATCAGTATACTTTTTGGTAGTGTGGTGCTTGGGAGATTTTGGCAATCTTCTTGGAGCACAGTTTACACATCAAGCACCATGGCAGGTAGCTATAGGATCATATTACGTCTTTGTTGATGTATGTCTGGTGCTGCAATGGATCTGGTACGAGAAGTTCAAGCATGGACATGCTGTATTCAGGATTCGAAGAGGCGAAGACTCTCAGCATGGAGATGGTAGCAGTGGCCGCAGGGATATGGAACGAGCTGTGATTGAAGGTATGCCAGTATATTCCGACGAAGAAGAGAGCGGTTCTGATGACGCTTCAGGCGAGGATAACCCAGACTCAAAAACCCGGCCAAAGATCATCTTTCGAGCTCCAACATTCCAACGACAGCGCGAGGAAAAGGGCGAGAAGACTCTGTCCAGTTCTTCAGGATCTCCAATGATTCATCGCTTGGGAGCCTCGTCTTCTCCCATGCCATCGCCATCGCCAAGAACGATCCTGTTCATTGCATGCTTGATCGCCATGGCGCAGGCGAAACCAATCCCAGGCGATTTTGAATACGGTATAACTTCAGGACCTACACGCCTGGAAATCGCCGGTACAATTCTCTCGTGGACATCAACAGTGCTTTACCTAGGATCTCGCCTTCCTCAACTCTTCAAGAACTGGAGACGGAAATCAACAGCCGGTCTCAGTCCCCATCTTTTCATCGCAGCTTTCTGCGGCAACTTGTTCTACTCGTCCGCTCTAGCAACAAATCCTTGTGCATGGTATGATTATGAAGCATATGGTGGAGGCGGTTGGGTTGGTGAAGATGGCAGCGATAGAACAGAATGGGTGCTCGCAGCTTTACCATTTTTCTTGGGAGCATTTGGCGTATTGGGCTTGGATTTTAGCGTTGGTGTTCAGTTTCTGATGTACAGCAACACGGCTGAGAAGCTTGTAGTTGAGGAGCATGAGGGGAATGGTCGAAGAAGTCACTGGCGTAGAGTCAGTGGGTGGATGAGAGGCTGGGTTCCTTCAAGCATGAGCGAGGCGAAGAGTGGCGAGCAGGAATCGTTGATGGGGAGAAGCGGGCAGCATGGAGAGGGTTATGGCGCGTTATGATTGAAGACTGATGAAGGATACGTAGCATTGGAAGTAGGCATATGTTTGAATTATGAGGATATGTAGCGTTGGGCGGGCGGGCGGCATCATTTGCATATAAAGGAAAGATACCTATCGAGAGGATTCAAATCGAATGATCATTTAAAACTACAAACCCACGGCTTCTTTTGCCTGTTGCAGCAATGTCTTAGCCTCAGCATCGTTCGCTCTATGAATTACATATCCGATCCTTGGGAAGTGCATGCGAAGTCCATTCTCCAGCTCAATCACAACTTTCTTCGTGTTCAAGCCACAGAGCTTGCCATGCTGAGGATGGGCACCGGGATCAGCATCGGTAGGCTCCACATATACATCTTCGCCAACGGTGTATTGAAGAGGGTCCTTGGCATCGATTCCGATATCTGGCATTGCGTATTGAGATCCCAGAATCTGCTGGTGAGCTTGCTGTTCTGAGATCTTGTCGTTCTTTTCAATTTCATCATCGTGGTTTTGGACTCCTTCGATCCTGTAATCACGTATCGTCAGCACAATTCCCCCGTCTATATCGATGATTGATCGATCGTTACCATTTATAGACCTTTGGAAAATCCTCCCTCCCAAGACCAGCCTGCTTCTCCAAACTCAAAGTCTTCAAAGCCCATTTGATCATCCACATTGCATGTATATCAGCAAGGCCGCAATAGTCACCGCCACCAATCCAAGGACCACCTTCGGTCAAGAACTCGTTCTCAACCGTAGTCATCAAGGACCGCAACTCGGATGCCGCATTGGTTTGAAGGCGAGCATAATCCTTGCGGCCAAAGAGCGGGAACAAATCTTTGCGATCCTTCTGCAACTGGTCATTGTTCAGGGACGTAGGTACGCAGGGAAGAATCACCCAAAAACTTCGGTAGCCCCAGGCATCATATGCGTGGTCATCGGAGCGACGTTTGAGGCCTTTGCCTTCCTTTTCGAGAAGACTTTGGAGAGCCTCGATGAAGGAGGCGTTGTCTGGAAAGACGTCCTTGCCAATTGAGAGTACAGGGACTCTTCTGTAGGTGATTCCAATGTTGCGAAGGATTGGGCGTGGGATGAAGAATGGCTGTTCACAGATCTTGAAGGGGATATTGTTGGCGTATAGGTAGTTCCGGCTTTTTTGCGCATTGGGCGCAAATTCTGTGGTTGATGAGTACTGCAAGCACTTAGACTTGTTTAGGACATTGATATTGACATACGGTAGTCCCAGGCAATAATAGGCGGTAGTGATGACATGTTGAGAAATGATATGAAGTTCTGTCGCGATAGAAGGCAATGGGGAAGGAAATTTGTTAGAGAGGCTGTTCTTCAAGGTAACTGTGCAATACTTACTCTTCAAACGCTGTAGATTGGCTTCATGTTCTAGGCCAGATGCCCCGCAAAGCGAGGGCGGTTGGAGGAGGGGTGTCGTAGATCCGTCAAGGCTACGCGGTTCACAGTCCATGGTATGGAAACTGTACCGCGCTGCGTCGACAGGTGATCAAAAGTCTAGATACTATGATCGGGACTCACATGCGCTTGGAGACGGTTCAGTCGCAAGAGTAGCTATTGCCGCGACCATATCTCATACCGAAGACGACTGGAGGAAGATGAGCAAACACTTATCGCCAGAGTCATCGGCGGAGAATGATAGATTGCAGGCACTCGACCGGAAAGTCCAATGGATAGCCACATGTAGGAGAGATGGAGTGACCGAGCAGAGATGTTTCTGATTGATGATGGAATTGATAGACACGCGAGCTAGCCATCGCTGGGACCAGCTGCAAAGACTGAAGCCTCGGCGTGAATAGCTTGAGCTTGTAAGATGGAAGACTGCCACATATCGATGGACGGAAGCTGAATCTCGTGTAGTGAAGTGAGTTGGTGAAATCTGTTGATAATGAACATTTGGGAGGATGCGCGGTGGCATTTCAGCCGAAGGCAAGGCAAGCGCCGTGGACCCTTGAAATATTTGATAGAACTAAGGTAGCCTGCCCGGAGACATTTAGGTTTGATGCCTCCTTAGAGTACAACCCCACTAAGTTTCTCTGGACAAACACCAACATCAACACCAGTCTGCTCGAGAAACCTCCGCCAGAACCAACACAAACCACATTT
This sequence comes from Ramularia endophylla, assembly GCA_002116395.1. Classification (NCBI taxonomy): domain Eukaryota; kingdom Fungi; phylum Ascomycota; class Dothideomycetes; order Mycosphaerellales; family Mycosphaerellaceae; genus Ramularia; species Ramularia endophylla. The sequence continues at coordinate 62,792 of KZ110383.1, read as the reverse complement.
CTTCGCGAACTATCGACCTCAGCAAAACCCGCAGCCATGGCCGAAGAGGACAAGAAGGTGGATGCCACCACCGAGAACACGACAGAGGAGAACAAGACCGTCACTGAAAAGGCATCAGATGCTGCCTCGGCAGTAGCAGGCAACGTGTTCGGCATGTTTGGCGGCGGCCCCAAGAAGGAGACCAAGAAGGAGGACCCTGACGAGGAGAACGATCGCTCCGGCAGCGCCAAGGCGCAGAAGGACAAGGAGAACGCTGAGAAGGACGACGACGAGAAGGCCGATGAGGAGGAGACTGATGTCCACTTCGAGCCTGTTGTCCACCTTACCGAGAAGGTCGACACCAAGACCAACGAGGAGGCCGAGGAGCAGACATTCAAGATGCGCGCGAAGCTGTTCAAGTTCGACCCCAAGAGCAGGGAGTGGAAGGAGCGCGGCACTGGCGAGGTTAGACTGCTCAAGCACAAGGAGAACAGCAAGACGAGACTGGTCATGAGGAGAGACAAGACTTTGAAGGTTTGCGCCAACCACTACGGTATGTTGCGCTTTGATGGGAACGAAATGAACAAATTACTGATAGATTTGCAGTGGTTCCGGACATGAAGCTCTCTCCCAACGTCGGCAGCGACCGCAGCTGGGTGTGGAACGCAGCCGCTGATGTGTCCGAGGGCGAGCCAGAGGCGTCCACCCTTGCCATCCGTTTCGCCAACGCTGAGAGTAAGTTCAGATTTCCTGCGAGCAGATGTTGCGCTGTTCCCTCAACGAGTCGACTATTCCAAAGACCCGATTGGTCGCCCGACGGCGCAACTTGATATTGATATGCGAGAGTATCTAGAAGTTATGCTAACAATCTCACTAGACGCCAACCTCTTCAAGGACGCCTTTGTCAATGCTCAGAAGGAAAACGAGGCTCTCTTCCCCAAGACCGAGTAGGGCTCATACTCAGTCGAGAACTTGCTAGGCCCAGGGAACATTGCACAACGCCTCCCGCTGCCGCCCTCACCATGTGTGCTCCTCGTTCGCAGAGTCGATATGCGAATAACATGCATCCGCAACGGCTGCTGGATTGGAGGACGAAGTCACAGCACTACCAGCATTTGAAGCGTTCCGTTCCGCACTCCACAACATCCACATCCATTGCACAATACCTTCATCAACAGTGTCACGGCAGAGCGCAATGCGCAAGTGGCGAATTAGATAGAACTAAGAAAAGCCATTGAGAACGACGTGTGCTCTCACATAAATTGGGTGTAATTTCGTCAAGTGGGAAAAATTCTCTACCTCTTTCGTTTCACATGAGTGCGCGGAGGCGCGGTACCTCCAAGTGTCAAATCATGCAGTGAAATATTGGGTATGAGATGCGTGGCACATGAATTCCCCCAAGCCAAAAGCCGGCCAGCGTGCTCACAGCTGAAGTGTGCCTCGCGTCTGGAAGCTCGCGGCAACTTCCAACCTCACATCTCCAATCTCCATCTCCATCTCCACGCCCGCTCTGTGACTGCGACTATACCGAATTGTTGACCCGCAGCAAAAACCACCCCACTTTCAGAGACACGCGCCTTCCTTGACTCTGATCAATTGCTACTTCACTTGCGACTTCACTTGCGACAAAGAAGCGCCGCCTGCTTGATTGCCCGCACGCGCGCGCATTTCTATCCAAGATGCCGGATGTGAGTGCTCAGCGACATCTTTCACTTCAACCTCAACGACTATTCAGCTACGCTTCTTGACCTCATTCTCTTCACCAACTTCTTCATCACCAACACAATTGCAACTATCACCACTCAACAACACCCCTCATCTCAAGCACAACCATCTGAGCTGCAATATGGTATCGTCGAGACGCAATCTGACAGGAGGACCTCAGGTCAAGCGAACCGTGAAGCTCGTCACGAAGCAAAATATCACGTACGTATTCGGGAAAATATTGCACGTGCACGACTGACCAGCACCCAGCAACGACCCACCCGAAGTCGAGGGTTTCCCCATGCGAGCATGGAGCATTAACATCTTCCTGGTCGGCCCGGACGGCGAAGAGATGGCAGCCAACTGCTTCGAGAAGGCGACATATCACCTCCACGAGAGTTTTGGCAAGAGGGCAAAGCAGGGTACGTTGACCCAGAAAGAGAGCGCGCGCGTGAAAGAGCGAGAAGCGACAGAAGAGGTAGCACGGGACTGACAGGGCAACAGTTGTTAAGAATGCGCCGTTCACTATCAATGAGCGAGGATGGGGAGAATTTGATATGACAATCAATCTCACGCCATTGGGCGCACCCAAGGGAGGCGATACTCCCCTGCCACACGATCTCAACTTCCAGCAGGAGATTTATGAGAGCACCCACACGGTCGTATGTTGAAGTCTGAAGCACCTTAATCCAAACAGACTCACTGACAGCCATTCCAGACCTTCCGGAACCCCAAGGGCGAGCTCCTCGAGCGGCTGAAAGAGTCCGGTCCAGCAGGCGAGACCAACGGAGCTGCAGCAGCAAAGCCCGAGAAGAAGCGCCCAAAGGCCAACCGTAACGTAGACATGGAGAAGCTCGCCGAGGCCCTCCCCCAGCTCCAAGAGGACGATCTCCTTCAGGTGGTTCAAATGGTACACGATAACAAGTCCGAAGAAACGTACACCAAGAACGACGTGGAAAGTGAGTGATGAGAAAACCCTGAGACTAATTCTTTCTGGGGTTCTTGTAGATCCACGGGCACGCTGACATTGGACCTACAGACGGCGAGTTCCACGTCGATCTATACACTCTACCAGACGCCCTGATCAAGATGCTTTGGGACTACACCGAGAAGCGCGTCGACATGAGCGTGTTGGCTTAGGAAGGCCAACCCGCGAGAAGACGACGTCGTGATGGGGAGGACTTACTTCCTGGTTTACCTTGAGGTTCAGATTCAAGCACCACCCAGATAATGTCTCATACCATAATGGACAGGTGCTACACTTGCGGAGTGGTAGGTCGCGAGATGTGGAGCGAGGGAATGATATTTGAATGTGAGAAATATTCACAAGTTCTGCTTTACGAGAGAGAAAAGTAGTGGACGGGCGAGCGAGGCGTTCGGGCGAATCAAGGTTGGCGGCGTCGAGGAACGGCTACTGAGTGATTGGTATCCAGGTTGAGTTTCTCATAGCTGGGACGACGACGACGACAATATGTCTTTGGAAGTACCTCCTATGTGAAATGAAAAAGTTGGCCTCAGTGCACTCATGCCTGGTAAGTTTGTAGAAGTTCTCGTTCGGATTCGGTGATGGTTGATGCACGGAACGGTACAAAGTACTGCATTGGCTATGTCATATAAAGCGGCTCTCTGCGCCATTTAGGCCATTTAGACGGCCATGTGCATGCAAGTCCTAGCGTTGCTGATCAGTGGGTACAGCATTGCCTCTTTCGGGAAACTGCCTGCTCAGGTGAAAGTTAACGAGCGGAGAGCCTCATAGGTCTTCGATCTCCTCCAAGTCTATCCACCTTTATTACTCCTACCTTGTTCACACTTGGATTGGTATCAAGCTTACATTGACAGTACTCCACACAAACTGCCATAGACCTTTGGTCCACTACGTTACTGCAGGCAGTCATTACTACCTGGGCCTGAAGCACTAAGAACATCGAGCGTTCTTGGACAATAAGTTATGGGTTCTTTAATTCACTGCCTGGAAGATATCCTCTACCCCGTCGTTGTATGTCTGCCAAGAGTTCGGAAGAGGCCATAGTCTAACGAAACAACAGCCGTTGAAACCCATACCGCCATCAGAAAAGAAGTCCATGAAAGTTCTCGCTCTTGGTCTCCCGCGATCAGGCACAGAATCTCTCAAGCAAGCCCTTGAAATCCTCGGCTACGACGACGTTTATCATGGTTTCAGCTTCGCTGCTGCTGAAGCTGGTGAAAAGAAAGCCTGGGCGGAGCTTGGGAGAAGGAAATGGGGACTGAAGGGAGATAAAGCGCCAATCACCAGAGAAGATTTCGATCGGATCGTGGGGCGTTGTGAGGCGGTCACTGATCAGCCTTGTGCTGTTTTTCCTCTAGAGGTATCCTGGCACCACCTTACTCATCTTTGGGATCGCTTGCTAACATATCGCAGCTAATCGAAGCATACCCCGAAGCGAAAGTGATTCTTAACTATCGAGATGCCGAATCCTGGTATCAGTCCATCAGCAAGACGTTTGGGATACTTTTCAGTCCGACGAATTTCTTGATACAGTACTTGTCTTTCTTTGAGCCTTCGTTGTATTGGCTTAAGCAGGTGTTCATGATGTACGAGCGTGGGTATTACCAAGGATCGATGCTTCGTAATGCGAAGCGGATTCGGAAGGAGCACTATGCTACGATACGAGGTGCGGTTGAGAGTGAGAGGCTGTTGGAGTGGAAGGTGCAAGATGGGTGGGAACCGCTGTGTCGATTCTTGGAAAAGCCTGTGCCGGACGTGGAGTTTCCTCGAGGGAATTCGCCTGAGAAGATGTTGGAGAAGGGAGAGAGGATAAGGGATGAAGCCAGAAGAAAGGCGTACAGGAAACTGGGAGGGTTATTGTTGATGTTAGCAAGTGTCGGTGTCGCGAGCTTTGCGTACTTGCGATCTTGAAGAGGCAGGAGGTCTTCGGATGACGGCGGAAGCAAATTGGCAAATTTTCGTGGTGGAGGAGTAGCGACGTGAAGATAGGAGAAGACAGCGAGGCTGACCGGCCTGCCAATACCATTAATGAGGTTTCGCTGCCCTTATCATTCTGCGTGTCGCGGGACAGAGAGGCAGTAGTGCTGGCGACCGCATCCGCAAGCAGGCACGTCGTCGCATGAAAATGTAGCATCGTCGCAGTCACAGAGGACCCCGCCCATCACAATGACAGTCACTGACAACTACATGTACATCTACCTAAGGTCTGTCTTGGTTTCACCCTCAGGCTACTCACACCGGACACCACGAGAAGGTGCAGACCATGAATACGTCCGGCAAAAATTGTGAACAACTCCACTTAATGAAGACGGCCAGAGTCGAACTGACTTCTCATCTGCAACGTCCAAACGAAGCATTTACCTGGGTTGATAAAATGGCCAGGCAGCGGCTTCCGGCACGGCCCAGAAAAGCGCTATTGCAGGTGTCCTACCGATGAACGACATCCCCGTGGCGTTGTCACAGAAATGTGCTTCTCCCTTGGTCACATTTTTCTTGTTTGGTTGTGGGCAAAAATTCCTCTGCCGATCCGAAGACCAGAGAATGTGATGTGTTGATGAATATCAACTAGCAGGTGCAATCTCGGATGAAATCCTCACTGATGTGCGGTTGCTGTGTTTTTGTGGTATAGGGAGTGCAGGGAGAGAAGCTTGGGAATTTACTTATAGTCGGAGAAAAGTCCTGATTAGTAAGGTATTACTTAATCGGACGACAAGTCGCCCATGAATTAGAACAGCCAACGACGCTCAACCGGACCATGTAAGTACAGATATCGAGACGAATGCTCTCGTGTCGCTCATCTGCTGCAAGCTTGTGAGCCTTCATCGGCAGAGCCAGTCCTCCGCAATTCGAGATCCATCATGCTTCGCTCTCTGCTTGCTAAATGTCATCATCTAGTTATGGTCGAAACGAAGTTCTGCCCTCAAGATCAGTTCTCAACACAACATCCATCCTGCTGGCAACCTCGTCCATCTCCGCTAGGTTTGCCTTCCCTGCTGATCCACAGCACAGCCCATCATCCTGATGAAACAGCGTCGCAAGCACTGAAGATTTCTAGACCAGTCTCCCAGGTCTGTTCGACACCCAATTTGAGACACTCAAGAACGCAATCGACAGAACACCCAATGCGGCCGGCAATGGAGACCATTCCCAATGCACCTCAACAACGACCGATGAAGTCTTTGCGCTGCCTTTTATCCGGTTCCTATTAGGCCCTTGCCGAATCAATCTATTCGTCCAGGGCGCGTTGGAGAAGGCAACTTAGAGCCACATGGAAATGATCTTTTTTTGAATAGTCCTCATATTGACCTGCTCAGATGATTGATTGACAGACATATACGGCCTGCACGTTCGCACTACAGTTCCGAGGCGGTTCTGCTGTGCAACTTGTATCTGGTTGTGGAACCACAGCATTTCGCAGTCATACTAAGCTGATCTTCAGCTCTCAACATCTTTGCCCATTTCATGCCGAGCACGATATATCCCATCAAGTTGCAGCCTTCTATCGCCTTCTGTCAAGCGAACAAACATGCAGATTATCTCGATCCTCCACTTTGCCTCCATTTACGCTGTCATACGCGGTGCAGCCGCAGAAGTCCCCTCATGCTTCTTCCCGGATGGCACCTACAGCACCAACGACTTCGCCTGCGATCTCACCGGCCAAACTTCCTTCTGCTGTCCCATAGACTCTGCCTGCCTAGAGAACAAGTTGTGCAAAGGAAGTTTCGATTCGAAGAATGGGACTTCCTTATGGCGCCGAGGGGCTTGCACAGATCTCAACTTCAGTGATCCTGCATGTCCGCAATGGTGTCAAGAAGTCGCTCCAAATCTCGACAGCTGGGTTGTGCGCTGCGATAGTAAGGAAGAAGATTCAACGGCTTGTTGTTACGACAATGGAATGGTGGATCCCTTGGGCTGCTGTAAGAATTCTTCGGTGGAGGTGTTCACTATACCTGGGAAGGCGGAGGCTTTCAATAAGATCCAGGGAGGGGCGTCGACTATGACCTGGAGTTCTATGCCTTCCGGTACCGTTGCTGCTGCTCCAACTATGACGACCAATATGACTACATCAGCCTCGGGCACGGAAACTGCGAACCCATCTACTGCTTCCGCTGGACTCACGACAGGCGGCAAGGTCGGCATTGCTTTTGGTGCCACGGCATTATGCGTCAGTGCACTTCTCCTTTCCTTGAGATTCTACCGCCATCGAAAGGCCAGATGTCAGATTCTGCAAAACTCATCGAGTCTGGCTCAAGAAGCCGGTAAGGGCCGGGATTATGATACCCCAAGCGAGGATCCAATTAAAGAGTTGAATGCGGTAGAGAGTGCGGTGCTCGAAATGCATAGTGAACGAGAGGCTGTTGAGTTGATGGGACAACGACCAATGGAACTTGAGGGCCATGGCTGGCATTGATGCTCGGCCCAGAAGAAAAAACGAAAGGGCAGACAAGGCGAAATGGAAAGAGGTAGGTACTTTACTGAGCCATGCAGAGTTTCCAAATCATTGTAGAATAGCGTATCTACTCCTCCCAGGCAATCCCCATTATCGCCATAAGTTTCATGTGAATCATTCCCCGGTGGTATCTAGTTGAGTATTGGGTCCCTGTTCCCTTCCCCTGTTCTCCCTCCCACAACGCCTTTGTCCCAAAACCAAAATCAAAACTCAGACTCGCTGCTTCTTCTGCTTCAGCTTCTGCTGCATGTCAGCAAGTTTCTCGTATTGCGCACGTAGCTGTTTGAGTTCATCCTCCAATTGCTCCCGTTCCCTTACCTGGGCTCTCAACACCTCATAGTCTTTCTTCGTTCGCTCGAGGTTGTCGGCCTTGAATTGTCGAGCAATCTTACGCTTGTGCTTCCCTGAAAGCTCATTTTCAGGAGTAGCGGCAAGAGAGTTCTCAAACTTGTCAAGCAGAGAACCCTTCTCGTTGTTCTTCTTGGGAAGGGTAGGCACCTTCGCTGAAGACCGTCGGAGTGCTTTCTTAAGATCATGCAGTCTCTGCTTGGACAGTGCCAGTCGCTGCTTGGTGATTTCCAACGGAACGTTGATCAACGCCTTGGAGTTTGACTTGACAGATCTGAACGACTTGGCGAGGTTTTCACTGCACTTCTCACCGAATTGAGCGACACCTTTCTGCATCAGGACCAGGTCCTTGCTCCAGTTTGACGCAGTCTTGTTGCTGGCTTTGGCTGCACTGACAAACACGGAGACGGCAGTGTCAGCAGCCAGTTGAATGTCCCTCGTCACATACAGAGCAAGCTGGGACGTGACGTTCTTGGTGGCCCAAAGACCGGCTCCAATCTCGGTGGTCACTTTCTCTGTGATGCCCTTTGCTGCATGTCTCATCACGGCGACGTCTTTGCTGACGATCTTGCTAAGATCTGTGCTGGCTCTCTCGTAAGTCTTGCGCTGTAGCAGGCGATTGCCGAAGTTGTGTGTCCAACTAATGTTGTGCACCGGCCGAGTGGTCATGATGTTGAAGTTGACACTGCCATAAGCCTCGTTGGGGTCGAGAGCGATGTGATAGACACCAGGCACGAGTTTAGTCTGTTCAACGCTCAACGTCTGGCCGTCGGTCCTGGAGGCGCCGACTGAGATGAGTCGTGGCTCCCGCGGTCCGTTCTGAAGAGAGAAAATGACATGATTAGGAGGCGCGTCCTGGGCGTGGGCCTGTACAGGGCATGAAGAGACACCTAGAGGCATTCCAAAGTAGGAGCTCTGCGAGCAGTTGGTAGGTGGAGGCGGCATGAGGTGCTCGATGTTAAAGGGCTTGGTAATGTTTTCAGCCACGGCAAGATTGTCCAGAGCGAAAGCGAGTGCTTCGCGTCGAACAGCAAGATCTGCTGAAGGCATTACTGCAGCCCGAAGGTTGGTGGCCCATTGCAAGCAGATGGGAAGCGCGAGAAGGGAGACTAGAAGGTATCCGATGAAGAAGCGGTTGTCAGTCCAGCGCGCCTTCACGCCTGCCTTGAACTTGGAAATGCGGCTTGGTGGAGGCACTTGAGAACCTTGACCAATGAGCCGAGCAATCGATGTGTTCACTTCTGCATGATCGGTGCCGTCGAGAAAGTGTTTCGACTCCAGGGTGAGTGGGGACTCGCCCTTTCCATGTCCAATTGTTGCTTGCTTCGCTGCGGACAAATCACTGTCGCGGATGATTAGGCAAGGGACCTTCAAGGATTGCATGGCGCTGTAGGCAGTATCGATCCAAGCCATGCCATGGGTGAATTGGTCGAGGTAGAAGACGGCGAGCTTCGGAGGCTGCAAATCAATCTTCGCGTCATGGCCAACGGTAAAGAATGAGCTGTGCTCCTCGTCTGAGTCGAGGATGAGAAGCTTGTATGAGCTGCTCTCCCGCTTCTCGGCACCGATGCAGTGCTGGAAGGTGGCAGAGACGCTATCACCCCGAATGACCTTTGCATGCTCTTGGATGCCAGACGGTGGCGTAGCGAAGTGTTTGACTTGATACTTTGGCGCACTGCCTGGCTCTGCAGAGTCCATATGCAGGGCCACTCTAGCACAGAGAAGGTTCGTGTCTACCACGTTCAAGTCCCGGTCAGAGAAGAAGAGGATGTGGTTGACAGCTGAATCGATCGGGACGGCCTTGATGGCACGATCCGCCGACTTGCGTTGAGACAGATGGTATGTGCTAGCGAAGGCATTTGGCATCGAGGACTGACGGGGCGTCTCGAGATCCTCGGAAGTGTAGCTGTCGATCAGATCGTTTTCCGCCTTCTGCTGCTTCGACTGAGATGTTGAGGTTTGGGATGGAGATGGAGATGGAGACGGCAGTGTCACGAACGACTCGCCAGCAGGAGAGAAAGCAGGCACCTCGACGTGTTCCAGCTGTTCAGTCTCCTCCTCCACATCCTCAGCATCGGTGTTGGCTGCTTCACTCTCAGCGTACTCGGGCGTGAGCTGTCCACTAAGAGCGTCATGAGAGGCGATGCTTGCCGTGTCGTGGTCGTCGTTGGATACATCCGAGAGATCGTCCATCATGTCATACTGCGAGTCGGCAAAGGAGCTGCCAGACTCGCTTGTAGCGCCGTGTCCCTCCGCCATCTTGCGCCGAATACCTAGCGAGCTCAGTGCAGCTGGCGGCGTGGGCGGATAATGGTGGTGCTTCGACTGGTGTGCGGTCAGATCGGGGATGGAGCCGTCGTCGTTGAGGGTTGGGAAGCTGAGGTTGAACGGATGTCGCGGAATCGGTGCGTGAATGTTGTGGTTCTGGTTCTGGTTCTGGTTCTGAGCGTCAAGCACCTGACTGGTTAGCGTCTTGTGAGATGAAGCGTGATGCAGCTGCTGGCTCGGGCCCGCGTCGCTGGAGTCCATCGGCGAGGAGCAGGATTCCGTTGAGCGGACGGCGAGGAAGGGAGGAAGAAGCGGATCAGGCCAGCGGAAGGAGAGGGATGGAAGGAGGGATGGAAGGAGGGATGTCAAGTCAAGTTAAAGAACTGGGAGAGGGAGAGTGAGTTGGCTCAAAGGTTGAAGTTGTGGGGATGCTGTTGCTGCCTGCTGGGAAGCTTTCGTTCTTACCAGAAAGTCGCAGCGTGTTCGAGTGTAAGCAGGAGTAGGTTGGTCGTGACAAGGACGATGTTCGTGTCTTCTGCACGGTGTCGAGGAGTCGAAGGGGATTTACAGGAACTTATCTTGAGCTTTCGACTTGCTCTTCGTCTCAGCGATGCTGATGCAGAGAGGGGTTATCGGTTTGTTATCAGTTGATGCCCCCACTTGACACTTTACGCGCTACTCCATTTTAAGCCGAGCACGCGCCAACTTTGCCGCGTCGTGACGGATGGATCGGCGTTCGGAGCTCGACTGCATCCACTGACACCTCAGCCTTGATGGGTTTTGACTGATCTGCTATGCATGAGCACCACTCTGCTCATGAAATGAATGGCCGATCGGCGCGGTGCTCTGGTACCGCTGCTCATTCTCCTCTATATATTTCTACCCCGTGATGTTGGATCGCCACCTCCGCCTATTGTCGTGGATAATGTCCCCTCTCAGGAACAGCTGACATTGGCTGTACTCGGGAATTCAACATGGGACTCACAATTTGGTGGTTTGGGGCATGGGCTCAACATTACGGGCTTGGAGCCTGAAAGAGGCTTCGCCTGGGACTCACTCTCCATTGTAAAGGAAAGAGCTCGAGATCAGCTGGAATATGCCCTTGGGGACTATGGACTTCAAGCTTTGGCTGGAGAGAAAGAGGCGACGGATCGTACAACACCGCTCTACAACGATGTAACTGGATACCTCAACGGGAAATGGAGACGTTCGAAACTGCAAGAAAGCATTCCGCCACCGCGTCTCAACCTGTCCGAGTATGCGCCGCTCAATCCCCTCGGACAACCAGGTCTTCCAACTCGCTTTGACCGAAATGTGACAGGCTCTACGGGTGGTGCATCAATTGGGTTTGTGGAAACGCTCCCGATTGATGTTCCAGACGCCAAGAATACCACAAGAATGAGCATTGAGCTGAAGATAACGGACGACGACACCTATGATTCCTGGACGGCCATCCTGCACGGTGTCTACTTTGAAGACATTGGTCAGGCTGTCCTTGCTACCACAAGCGACAAGTTGAAAGGCATCTTCATGCTTCCACATCTTGCTTTGTCATCACGGACGTTTGAAGAGTCAAAGGCCTTATTGAATGCATCAATCTCAAGAACCATACAGAGACAGGTTGATGGACAGATAAGCTCGCGGAATCCTTGGTCATCCCACTTTGACTCTTCCATGGACACACGGTTCCTGACGCCAGACTGCGATTTAGTGGTCTACTTGCAACAATTGACGCCAGTGGGGTCGATTGAGTACTCACCCTCAGCCATGACTTTCCTAGAGAGAGAGCTGCAGTCTCCCACGGGAGCTTTTGTACCAAGTGCTCCCGACGTTCGATTTTCCATGCTCGCTTTCTCTCCAGATTGTGGCTACGTGTTGGAATCCAGTGGACCTCCGGACAACTTCGCTCAAGATGGCAACCACCTCTCTGGTCCGAAGATGGAGGTTCAATACCAGCACAGTCGTCAGCATCTACTTGTGTACACATTATTACTCTCCCTGCAGCTGATCCTCCTGATGAGGCAAATGCGCGAGGCCAACACTCCGTCTACACGGAGCCGCATCAGCTTCTACACCATCACCATGTTATCCTTTGATGACTGGTTGGTTACCACAATGTTCGTGGTTGTCAGTGCTATCCATTCTGGTATCTGGTTTAACTTGGTCGCCACAGCTTTCTTAGGATTCATGTCTGTTGTGTTCTTCGGGATGAGATTTCTGTCTCTCCTGTGGGATGTTCAGGCACCTGAACGAGAAAGGAGAGTCAGGGAAGAGATTGAGGAAGAGAGAGTGAGGGAAGAGGCGTATACTGCTATCTTGGCACGTATCCGTGCGGAGAGAGCGACTGCAATGTGAGAATGATCTGAGAATGTAAGGTGAGGAATTTGCTGACGATCTTTAGACAAGACAACGCACCCACAACGGATGGAACTCCACCAGCTTCAACTGAGCAGCAGTCAGCGTCCGTCGACCAGCCACCGCCGACTGTTGCGACACCGAATCCCGTGCAGTCTACTGTTCAGACAGAGCCAGGCGGTCTTCCATTACCTGTCACTGCTCCGCGCCCGACCCTGATCGACACAGGCGCAACTCCAGTGTTTATGCCATCCGATCAAGCCGGACTAGAAGACATTGGGGTCAACACCGGCCCAACAACAGACATCAACACTCGGGTAGCAGCTCGGATGCCCAGGTTGTCGTCACTCTTCACGCGATTCTACCTCCTACTACTCTTCACCCTCTTTCTAAGCAATATCGCCACCAGCTGGCCAGCTCCCATCCGTCGGGTCTATTTCACACTACTAAGCTTACTCTACGTCAGCTTCTGGATACCTCAGATCCTTCGAAACATCCAGCGCAATTGTCGACACGCTTTGAACTGGGAATTCGTCTTTGGACAAAGTGTGCTCCGTCTCTTGCCCTTCGCTTACCTTTTCGGCTACAAACACAATGTCCTCTTCATCGACATCGACTACTTCACCCTGTCATTCCTCGCCATCTGGGTCTGGATTCAAGTCCTACTGCTAGTTTCCCAAGAGCTGGTCGGACCAAGATGGTTTCTCCCACGTAGCGACTGGGCGCCTCCAGCTTACGACTACCATCCCGTCCTACGCGAGGATGAAGAAGGCGCCACCATGCCGATTGGGTTCTCCCAGGCCGCTGCTTCTGTGCCTTCCTCCCCAACCCAGGAACGACGAAGTACATGTACCTCACGCCGCGGATCTGTTGCCAAAGAAAGCAAAGAGAAAGGTAAACGGGTCTTTGATTGTGCGATTTGCATGCAAGATCTCGAAGTCCCTGTCGTTGAAGCCGGCGCCGCGAAGGATTCTAGTCTTGGAGGCGGATTGCTTGCAAGGAGAACGTATATGGTTACTCCTTGTCGGCATATTTTTCACAGTCCTTGCTTGGAAGGCTGGCTGAAGTACAGGCTGCAGTGTCCCATTTGTCGGGAGACGCTGCCTCCTTTGTGAGATGGTTTCATACTTTCTAATGTGAATATTTTGCATCAAAAGTGCATGGTCTCCATCAAATGAGAGCTTTGTTTGGCAAAGTGTGTCGGTGAGGTAGGTGTATTTGCTATACAGCTTGCAAGCAAGCAGTCATCTTCCAATGCATTTCTTCTCATAAATTTTTTTGCTAAGATTCTACTCGCTCAATTCTCAGCTAGAGACCTATTCTCTCAACTTGCAACAAAACGAGATTTTGTCTACACCGCCCGAGACTTACAAGGCCCACCGAAATGCCATCCCCCCCTCGACCAAGCCCTGCAGGCTCTCATAAAGCCATAGCTCACTACTACCGCTGCGATGCCGAATATCGCTCCCAAAGCGAAGTCTTTTGGTTTTTCGTAGCAGGATCCTATACTCGACAACAGTACGAAGACGCTGTGCAAGGTGCTCTTAACCTGTTGCCGGATATGAAGAGTGTGGGGCATGATTTGAGAAGTGCTAGGGGGTTGGTGGTTCAGGCTGTGAAGCTTTTGGGTGGGGTTGATGAGAGGTGAGTCGAGACAGCGAAGAAATGGAGTTGGTACTGGCTGATGGATGTGGTGGCAGGGATACCTTAGTATGAATCTGGCGGAGGCTGTGGAGAGTTTTGATCTAGGGTTAGGGTTGGGGTAGTGGACTGATCTGTGTCTTTAATTGCTGTGTAATGTTGGGTAGCGCTACTCGTGGAACTGTATCAATTGTGGGAATCGGCTGTGATATAGTAAGTTTTCGTTCTAGGTCGTTTACCCATGAAGATGATGTGATCGTATCGTTCGTGATCTTCCATTTTTGCAGTGATTCCTTGCATGTGATAGAATATTCCCCACAAAAACTTGCGCGTGTCGCGTCACCCTTGTTTCGACTGCACATACTGTACACACACAGCCTCTCTCTATCAACATTGAGCAAGCTACACACAGGTCATCCAGAAAAGCAATCGGATTACAGCTTCGCCGCCAAGTTGACAGCCGTGGACTTTACTTCTCAACAGCGCCTGCTTCTCCGGATGATCTCTGTATCAACACGCGAATCTCACCATGGCGGAATTATCCGACGACGAGGAGCTCAAGGCTGCCATAGCGATGTCATTGGCGAACGCGTCCGAGATGGAGAAGTCCGGTACGCCATCAGCAACCTCTAGAGATATCGTCAAACCAGAAGATGCAAAAGGTGATATCAGAGACACGCTCAAGTCGCTGGGTGAGGCGCGACTCGCCAGAGCGGCGGCAAACCGCAAGCGGGAGCGATCGATTTCTCCACCCCGGAGCTCTAGAAAGGCGCCCAAGCTGGAGACGATCGAACCGGAGGCGAGTATCAACACCGCATCTAGCACCAACACTGCTTCACTGCAATATCCCAAAGGCGTGGTCAAAAAGACATGGAGTTTTGGACACCCACGTACTGGCAGCGACGTCAAGCTCGAAGAAGTGCTTGAAGCTCAAACCCTCAAGATTGCCGTATTGTCTGCATATCAGTGGGACGTGGAATGGGTACTTGCGAAGTTGAAGACTCCTCTCAGAGGTGGAACGACCAAGTGTATTTTTGTTATGCAAGCAAAGGAGCATGAAGACCGAGAACTGTGGAGAAAGCAGTCCGAATACATGAGCAAGTTCTTGAGACTCTGCTTTCCCGCGATGCACAATCCGATCAACTGCATGCATTCCAAGCTCATGCTGCTATTCCACCCGAACAAGCTTCGCATCGCAATCCCGACGGCTAATCTGCTCAACTTCGACTGGGGTGAGACGGGCCAAATGGAGAACAGCGTCTTCATGATCGATCTGCCGAGGCTTGCAGAAGCGGGTACATCTGAGGGTCTGACATTCTTTGGTAAAGAGCTGATGTTCTTCCTCGAAATGCAAGGACTTGACCAAGATGTGAGAACGGGTCTCCTCAACTTTGACTTCGCTGCCACAGAAGGGATGGCCTTCATCCACACTGCAGGCGGGATCCACTACCAGGAAGATGCAGACAGGACAGGCCTGTTTGGACTCAGTCATGCTGTCAACGAACTAGACCTCGCCACAGATGACCTTGAGATTGACTTCGCGGCTTCCTCAATCGGACAGCTCAATGACAAGTACTTGCGTGACCTTCAGCTTGCTGCCAAGGGCGACATGAAGAATCTAGCAACCCAAGCAGCTGCAGCCAAATCAAAAGCAACGAAGGACTTCTTCAAGCCGAAGACAGCCACACAGACCAAAAGTCTGCGCGAGACTGTCAGTATATACTTTCCCACCAAAGAGACCGTCAAGGCATCAACTGCAGGCTCTGCGGGAACCCTCTGCCTGAATCGAAAGTACTTCGAAGCCGGCACATTTCCGCGCAGCTGCTTTCGGGATTACAAGTCAACGAGACCAGGTATGCTCAGCCATAACAAGATCCTATGTGCTCGTGGGAAGAAAAAGTCGCCAAGTGGAGACATTGAAGATGTTGCATGGGTATACGTCGGCTCGTCGAATGTGTCGAAAAGTGCCTGGGGCGAGTTACCGGCCGATAGAACGGTGAAGAGAATCACTTGCAGGAACTGGGAGTGCGGCGTGCTCCTACCTGTGCCTAAAGACGTGTTGGTTCCGCCAAAAGCCGCAGTCAAGGTGAAGAATCCAACTCCCGAAGGCGAGGACTCGGAGACGGAGAGTGAGGCCGAAGAAGAGGTACCAGCCAAAGAGCTTGTTGGGATGCATGTGTTCAAGGGCATTATCGATCTGCCATTTGAGATGCCTGGTTCTTTGTATCAAGGACGGGAGCCATACTACTTCAAAGAGGACAGTTAGTGGGGACATGAAAGCAGGAGAAGGTCAATCGTGGCCAGGAAGAAAGACCGGCACGTCCGGAGGAAAGCTTAGAGTGCTCTCGGCGTTGCAGCATCGAGCGGTCGTGGACGTTAGCAGACTCCACCAATGAGGTATCAGGATTGTTGTGCGATCATATCGAATCGTTTGAATTCGCACTCGTAGTTGAGAAGGGTAGGTACTGCTAAACACCGTCCTTGGGATATCTTATCTGCTCTCTGTGAGGTCATTCACCCACACTCATCCCTCAAAACTCAAAACGCCCACCTATGCAAGAAACGCTTATTCACATGTCATAGCTTCCAGCAATGCCAGGAGCAGGTCCCTCGAGGTCCACCCTTTGCACTCTACTGCGAATGTCGTTGCTCTCTCTTACGAGGTTTCCGAAATATTTTCTTGCAACTTCGCTCTCCACGCGCACCTTATCGGTTTCTTTCTTTTGTTCTTGAATGTGCTCAACACTGCGCTGCAAGCCTTCGCGGAGCTTATCGGCAGGATATTTGAGTGCACGGCGGACCTCGGAGCTGACGCGGAGGGAGTTGGAGTGCGTGTAGTCGAGAGCTGCGAGTTGTGCTGAAAGTTTCGTGCTCAGGCGTCGGGGAAGAGAGTGTGGGATCTGGGAGACCGCGTAGGAGATACCGAGCGAGACTGTGAATCATGTTAGCATATAGAGTGACCTCAGTCGACAGTGCGAACTTACCAGCCAAGACAAGACCGGGCAGGAACAGTCTCCGAAGGTTGTCTGATCCCACCATCTTCGTTGCTGTGAGAGCGCCATCAACCCATCCAAAACCGCCTAGCATTCTTCCACCGACCACGCCGGCAACAGTAACTGCCATGCTCGTGCCAGCGACCTTCTCCTGGCGTTCCCACAGATTCGCAACATCAAAAAAGTCCCATATCTCTGGCTCAAAATCCACCTGGCGTGCTAGAGCGTCACGTCGACTTCTGAACATCTTTTCAGACCTGAAAGTCAAGTCGACGTATTGATCGCCAAGGTGCATTATACCCAGCGATTTGATCGCACCAACACCAGACACAGTCTTCTCCCGTGCACGCTCCTCGCACCAGCGCACTGTCTCCGTGATCTGCTGAAGCATGGCCGCCTTCAAGTCGTCGGCATAGTTATATGCTCCAAGAACACCAGGATACTCAACTCCGAGGTCGCTCTCTGCGACGCGAGAAATGGCGTCTCTGAGGGTGCCTCGGGTCAATTCGTAGACTTCATTCGACGTCTCGTCGATACTGTTTGCAACACTGTCGTCCGCTTCTGTCCGTGCCTTTTTGGACTGCTCGAATACGGGCTCCAGTTTGCGCAGCTCCTCCGTCACACGATCCAGCTCATTTTGCGCGACATCCTTGTTGACTGTAGCAAGTGTGCCAAGATCACCCAGCACATTCATCAGATAGGTCTTGGCAGGAGCTAGTTTGGAGCGCGCTCGCTTCTCAAGAACGAAACGCCTGAGAGATGCCTCCAGTTCGCTGAAGTCATCAATCGCCTCCTTCTCCTTCTCCTTGCCTTTGCCTTTCTTGTCAGGCGAAGCACCTGGCTCGCCATGCTTGCCAGTCGGTTCGTCGTCGTCATGGTCAGGACCAGGTTTGTCATCGCCACCCGCGAATGAAGCACTGCCAGATCCAGATCCACTCCCGCCGCCACCACCAGAACCTCCATCTGGACCACCAGGAGCAGGATTTGAAACTGGGATTGCGTTACTGGAAACAAAGTGGACAAGCTCGGAGGACTCCTTGAAAGTTGCCGGGCTCAAATGCGCGATCTGCTTAAGAATCATTTCCTGGCAGCGTTTCTTGTCGCGAATGTTGTCGAAGCCATTGACAACCATGAACATGTACGCCTTTTCTTGCGCAGCGTTGAAGATGAACTCCTTCGCAGAGAGGGTGAAGTGGTTCGCAGCAGACACGACAAATACAACGACATCGATCTCCTCTTGTCTGGCAAAGATTGCTGTTGTTTTGAGGGAGTCGTTGTTGAGCCCAGGCGCATCGATCAAAGCAATGTCAACCACACCATTGTTAAGTAGCGATTGGTCAACAGCTCGGATGTCTTTAATGTAGATCTTGCAGGCCCAATAACGTTCGCTGTCAACAACAATGTCCTCGAGCTGTTTCAGAGCAAAGACGTGATAGGTGCTCTCGTCGTTACGATTATAGGCAACATCGTGAGGGATGGCATGCACTTCTTCCACGCCGCCATTCTCCCGAACATCAAGGACCTCGCAAAAAATGCTAGTGCAAGGCTGCTGGTCTTCAGGCAAGACTTTCCTCCGAAGCAAGGCATTGCAGAATGTCGATTTTCCGGCGTTGAGATCACCCGTAACCAAAACCTTACTGGCGGTATCCTCAATACGTTCCCGTAGCGCGAACAGATGGCGTACGCTGTTGTTGATTTGATTGTCCAGCAGGGCAGCCACAGACTGTTTCTCGAGAGAATGTACAATCTCTGACTGCGGCAGACCTTCCATCTTCAACTCAATTTTCAGCACTGAAAAGTCCTGTGCTAACTGAGGCGTGACCAGTCTCGGCTCTGCAGCAGGAGCCTTTGCCGCAGCATCTCCACTGGACTCGGCCGCCTGTCCCATCTCTCCCAATGACGTCCCTGCACGACGTGGTGCTCTCGGCCGGGCTGACGGCGCTCCTCCAGAACTGTCCATGTCCAATGTAGACTGTGTGTGAATCATTCCTGGCCGTACATCCGGTCTCGAAGACGGCAACGAAGGCGGTCGCTGCACGGTGGGGTAATGCGCCGGCCATTGTGCATTCATCTCCTGCAGCTTCTTCAAAGTCTCCACGGTCTGGTTGATAGCGCGACCCAGAGCTGTGCGGTTCTGGTTGTAGAATAACTGGTGAACATGGCTCGCCAGCGCGCGCTTTTCGTGTTCCGACGCAGGATTGCTCTCTCCTGGTCCCACTGGTGTGTGTTCTGGGGTGAAGCGATCGGCCGTTGGGCCTGGATGCCACCCATTCTCCATGTTCTCGTCTCCAGCCAGACTACCTCCGTAGCCAGAGTCCTCGTCCAGCAACGCCTGCAGTCGCGATGCACTCTCCGACGTCGAACCAGACCCGACCGTCATGTATTGAGGACCGCGCCCAGTGGCGGACGAACTGCGGCCGGCGCCAGGCCCATTACTGAAGGGATTGCTCGAACTCATTATTGCGATGGATCGTTGGTTGACATTGCGCAGGTTTGCGGGTGGATGTAAAGACGTCTTGAGGAGGTGCAAATGAAGGATGCCATCACCATCTCGTGGCGATCGCTACGGATCTTGCCGAGGGCCGTCTCAAAGGGAAGGTACGCCGATTCACAACGTCGATCACATGCCCGCTATCAACAACAACCAACATCCGCTGGAACCATTCGATTTTTTGAACTGAACAATCTGGATTGCGACATTTGCTGAGAAAGACTTCCTTCACTGCAAACATCTGGTTTCCTTTCGGTGTATCTCCTCCAAAGCTGCATCGAGGCTTTCAACCATGAATGTATGTGGATGCCTGATCAAGACACTGGATGTTACCAGTCTCATATCTTGTCAGCTAACATATACCTCAAGATCATCGAATGGGCGTTTGGAAAGCGCATGACCCCGGCAGAGCGTTTGCGCAAGCACCAGCGAGCACTCGAGAAGACACAGCGGGAGCTAGATCGTGAACGCACGAAGCTCGAGAATCAAGAGAAGAAGCTGGTACAGGAGATTAAAAAGAATGCAAAGAATGGACAGATGGGCGCTGTGAAGGTGCAAGCAAAAGACCTGGTGCGGACGAGGAGATATATTCAGAAGTTCTATCAAATGCGCACTCAGCTGCAGGCCATCTCGCTGCGAATACAGGTACGGGCAACAATCGATCTGTTACTGATGTCAATTGACTAACTCGGAAAGACTGTGCGAAGTAACGAGCAGATGATGCAGAGCATGAAGGGCGCAACACAACTGCTTGGAAGCATGAACCGACAGATGAACCTGCCTGCGCTGCAGCGCATAGCAATGGAATTTGAGAAGGAGAACGATATTATGGACCAGCGACAGGAGATGATGGATGATGCGATCGATGACGTTACTGGTCTCGAAGACGAGGGCGAGAGCGAGGATGTCGTCAACCAAGTCCTGGATGAGATAGGCATTGATCTCGGTCAATCGGTGCGTCTTCGTGTGTCCAGTTTCGATAGTATCATGCTAATCGACCACAGCTTGGAGAGACACCGCAAGGACTCCAAAAGAACGCGGTCGCAGACGGCAAGGTCGCTCAGGCCATCGGAGGCGATCCTGGAGACGATGATCTGCAAGCACGGCTGGATAGCTTACGAAGATGACGAGAATGATGCTTTACCTAGGAATGACCATGGCCAATTAGCCACTTATACCACCAATACACCATGTCTACAAGGTGGCACACCGATGACCATGGTCTTGTTCTCCCAGCTGGAGCCGATATGATTCCTGGACTGCAACGCGCTTTAGGCCTCCAATGTGTGGAGGAGTCTTTGTTCCATTGCGGCCTAGCAGCTGGCATCATCGCCCGCGAAGCTTGCCTTGTAGTACAACTCCAACGTCTCGCCAGACGTTGAAGCATCGCTGTTCACTGGCCGGGTATATGCAGTGCAACCAGAATGCTAGCGTTCACAGAAGGATGCAAATACAGGTATAAAGTCTGCCATTAAGCTTCGGGTACGTGTACGTCTGTCTCCACAGTCGCATGCTCATCTTGAGCTGCGTATGTACAATTCATAACAGCCGTCCACCCGATACGTCGTAAGCCCGCGGACCCAAGAGACGCTTGTGTGCTCAATGTTATGCTACGGTAGTTGCCATGCGAGCCATGATAGCAGTGGCGGTGCCGTGCCTTGTCTCAGGAGTTGTGAAGAGCCGAAAACCCCGCTGGTTGAAGGCGCGCCAGAGCCAGAGCAACCTAACCCAGCCCACCTAGACCTCGTCGTGCATCATACCTCTCTGACCTGAGAGCGCCCACCACCGCACCTTTACTTATTCCATTGAGAACAAAGACTCCTACAGCTCCCACCTCTCTTCTGTCCATAAACGGCCTTTGACGACCCGCAGCCGCCTTGGTTTCTTTGCGACCAACTTGTCGTCCCCGCACATAGCACTGACTTCCGCTTCCCCACTTGGTCGACTGCGACGGCACTGGACCGATCAAGGATCTAAGATACATGAGCGGCGTTTCGACCAAGCAAAGCACAAATCTGGCCGGGAACAAGAGACGCAGTCTCTCCGGTCAGGGAGGCTTGCTAGGCAGGATGTTTGGCAGCAAGGAAGCGATCGACACCACCACCTCGGTTGGCAATGACGGGGCTGGTACGGAGTCAACGCAGAGCCCGACAAACATTGACGCCATTCCCGAGAGTCGAGACGAAGTCGCCAGCGATATGCGCAGTCCCACTCGCAAGTCGCCTGAAGACACCACGCAGACGACCGAGAAGAAGCGGCGGAGCAGCGGCGTCGGCCGTGCAACGCGTGACCTCTTCTCCAGCGCGAAGCAGTCGCTGTCCAATCTGAGCAGTCCTAATCCAAATGAGAGACAGCCCACCTCTAATCAGACTCCAATGCAGAAGCTAGGGAAGACTGACCCGGCCTTGAGCGTGCCTCAAGGCTCGCTGAACAACTCGGCCGGCGAGTCTGTGGCCGGCCCTCGCTCTACTTTCCGAGTGGGCGTCACTGAAGATAAGAACAAAAAGTGCAGACGTACCATGGAGGATACCCATGCCTACCTATACAACTTCCTGAGCACACCCGCCCCGTCCTTGGGCGCAGAAGCTTCGTCTAAGAAACGGAATTCGCTTGCTCTCACAGAATCCAAATCTCGTGACTCGGGAGCGTCCAATGCTAGCCTTAGCACACGTATGAGCAACAAGGAAGTGGCAGAGACGGACAATGGCTACTTTGCTATCTTTGATGGCCACGCAGGCACTTTTGCGGCGGATTGGTGCGGCAAGAAGGTGCACCTTCTGCTGGAAGAGATCATCCGCAAAAATCCAAACACCCCGATCCCGGAGCTACTTGACATGACTTTCACGTCTGTAGATCAGCAATTGGAGAAGCTGCCATTGAAGAACAGCGGCTGTACGGCTGTGACTGCAGTGCTGCGCTGGGAGGACAGAATACCGAATCCGCAATCCGCTACAGGCTCAACAGCGATCGCACCTGCTGCAGCCGCCGCAAGCAAGACTGATTCCAAGTCTGACACTCCAGCCATTGCAGACGCTGCAAACGCTTCCAATGCCGAGACCAAGCTCAGAGAAACGGCAACTCGCCAACGTGTACTCTACACCGCCAATGTAGGCGACGCTCGTATCGTATTATGTCGCAACGGCAAAGCTCTGCGCTTGTCGTACGACCATAAAGGCAGCGACGAAAACGAAGGAAAACGTATTGCAGGTGCTGGTGGACTCATCCTTAATAATCGTGTCAACGGCGTGCTTGCCGTTACGCGTGCTCTTGGAGATGCATATATGAAGGACTTGGTCACAGGCCATCCGTATACGACTGAGACTGTCATCCAGCCGGATATTGACGAGTTTCTCATTCTGGCTTGCGATGGGGTGAGTCGACTGCTTGAGCTTGAATTTATCAAATTTTTGGCTAACTTGATGTCCTACGCAGTTATGGGATGTATGCTCTGATCAGGAAGCCGTGGACCTCATCCGCAACCTCCAGGATCCTCAGGCGGCTTCCAAGGCACTCGTGGATCACGCGCTTGCTCGATTCTCCACCGACAATTTGTCGTGTATGGTTGTCCGATTCGACAACCAAGCACTGCAGCACAACCAAGAGAGCAACCTGATTGGTGTTGAGGGCGATCCGTCCACGAATGCAAATGGCATTAGCGAGGCAGAGGCAATTGTGAACAACACCAAGAACCATCTTGATGGAGGCGGTGAGCCGCTGGCACCACTGACGACCAACGAAATCATGGAAGACATAAAACAGAACCAGGAAGCGGGCCCTGAGTTGAACCCAGCAGCCTTGGAGGCTGCACGCAAGGATGTGAAGCCTAGTCCTGAGGAACTGGCTGAGGCAGCGAATAGCAAATAACGACTGACGAGGGACACCTATGATTCGGATGAGAGACGGTTGCGGGGTGGGCAATATGCTGCGAGGTGGGTGGTATTGAGTACTTCTACATAGGGTGTTGGCGGCGCACGACTGCCATCGCTCTATAGGCGCTTCACGCGCATGGCAAGAAAATATGCATTTCAGATTCATGATCGCCTCTTGGCATAAGAATTGTCATTGTCATTCCACATCCGACTGTTCTTGACACTTCGCTTGCTTCCAAAGAAACCGCGAGAGCCAATGCGAGATTGAATGATGAACCGAGAAATGACCACATCCTACAAGGCATGTGAATTTCCAGCCTCACACAGACCTCCCCCAGCTTTTACCCCACCGTCGTCCTCCGGTAGCATACACAGATTACCGACACCGATACCGCACCCAACACCACCACCCCGGGTCCAATGCCCGCCAACGTCCCTTGGCCACCCGGTTCATGGAGGAAAACGAGGCTCAGCCAGCGGAAGAGCCCGGCAACAATTTTGGGCGAAGGGCATCATCATCAGGACTGACTCGTGCACAACCAGATCCAGACCCTGAGCAGACAGCCTCCAACCCGGGACCCATGCACTTTGCTGCACCTGTGCGTCCCAGCGACTTTCTTCGCAAATCAAACAGGCCAGCAGCACAGCAGCACCCAAACTCGATGCCGTCGGTGGTGAAGGAAATCCCTGAGCAAATCGCCGCAAAAGTAAGTTTCACCCGCGCTCTTGCCATGCGCTCCCACGTGCCTGCCGTTGGGGTGGCAGTCGAGAAGCTGACAGGCCGCATCGGCGTGGGAGAGAGATCTGTCTTCCTTCAACTATCCGCTGACTGGTGATTGTGTTGTGGTGAACAGCGTGCGATTCGCGCTTTCCTCAAGGTCCGCACGAGCTACGATGTGCTGCCGCTCAGCTACCGACTTATCGTCTTCGATACTTCGCTACTGGTCAAGAAGAGCTTAAACATTCTCACGCAATGCGCCATTGTTTCGGCGCCGTTGTGGGATTCGAACCTTTCCAAGTTCGCTGGCCTGCTCACGACGTCCGACTACATCAATGTGGTTCAGTACTACTGGCAGAATCCTGATGCTCTTCAACAGGTGGATGAGTTCCGTCTGAACAGTCTGCGAGATATTGAGCGAGCTATTGGCGTTACACCTATCGAGACCGTCTCGATCCACCCACTCGAGCCTCTCTACGAAGCCTGCCGACGGATGCTAGAATCCCGGGCCCGCCGAATACCACTCATCGATTTCGACGACGAGACGAAGCGGGAAATGGTTGTGAGCGTCATCACGCAGTACCGCATTCTGAAGTTCATCTCGGTCAACGTGAAGGAGACACAATCGCTGCGGATGCCGTTGAAAGATCTGGATGTGGGCACGTACAAGAACCTAGCCACGGCAAGCATGGAAACGCCAGTCATGGACTGTATACATATGCTTGTGAAGATGAGCATCTCGAGCGTCCCAATACTGGACAAGGACGGCACCGTACTTAATGTGTTCGAGGCTGTGGATGTTATAGCACTCATTAAGGGAGGAGATTATGATAACCTTAATCTGAGTGTGGGCAAAGCGCTGGAGAAGCGATCCGACGTATGTTGTCATTCACTGCATGCGTTATTGCAAAAAGGCTAACACGCTACAGGACTTTCCGGGCATCTACACATGCACGCTGAACGACCGACTAGACACAATCTTCGACACGATCCGCAAATCGCGAGTGCACAGACTCGTGGTGGTTGACGAAGCGAGACAGCTGAAAGGATTGCTATCATTGAGCGATATCCTGGAATATACGCTCAATTCTCCACTGGGAGATGAATAGTAGAGGAGTCATGACAACAGCGCTGCAATGTGACGAGACCACGATGTCTCCGGACGAATGACATGTTAGGAAACGATGTCTTCGATGAATGAATGTCATGGATCGCGAGAGAACGATGATACCCAGTTGTGTTAAGTATACACAATCAAAGCAGGAATGCAAGACTTATTTAGACCGCGTCAATCGTGTTCTGATGATAGCCAACTTTTGCAATGAAGCTATGCTAGTCAGTACAAATCAATGTCAGAAATATGGTGTCAAAGCGTGAAGTGTTGTTACGCGGTCCTATCCGCTGTCGATGACCTCATGTGAGTGAGTGAATGATCAAGCTTCGCTCGACTTTATCGACCTGATCCATCCATCAACTTCACCAACAGCATCACGGCATCAATGGAGGCGTGCTTCCCACCAGACCACAGATGACGCCTTCCAGGCTGATGCGCACGCTTTTGCCATCACGCCTGCGTGCTCCCTATGCCGCACCCACTTCCGCCGTGATCTCGCCGGCCACAATCCCCGCACGACATTGCGGCAACCCACGAGAATGTCTACGCAACTGTCGCTGTTTCGCGCATGTCAAAGATATCGACACATCCTTCAGCCGAGATGTCTGGTTCAGCAGTGCAGCTCCACGAAGCTCGCCATTCGAGAATCCGCAATCAGACCACAAGCCTCCGGATGAGCGGACGCTGCAGCTGGGAAAGACGGTTAGAGTCCTACACGAGCGACTGCCAACCTTACTGAAGGAACCGCTGCCTTCAGAAGTTCTGTCTCCGCAAATCACACTCCACCTATTTCCATCTACACACCCTCACCTACCGACCGTGTCGGGACGTCTGGCGTACATCGCAGCTCTATGGACAGCGCCCGTAGCTTGGGGCCGCATGCCTCTAGTCGGGAATGTCAACCTCATCATCACATCCGAGCGCATGATCAGAAACGGCGGAACCTCGCAACCTCTAGTCAATCGTGAAGAGAAACTAGTCGTAAAATGGAAGACTTGTGGCAAGACATCACATCGGGATGGGACAGGAGGTATATATCGAGGAATGGGGATCGCGGCTAAGGATCCTATGGATAAGATTATGGATTTCGTGAATGGGACGAAGAGGAATGGGGAGAAGACGACACCGAAGGCGGAAGAGTTTTGTGGGATTTTCGTGTTTGAGTTTGATGAAAAGGGGAGGGTTGTGAAGCATGTTATTGAGCATGCCGAGGAGGGTGGTGATTGGGATCGTATGACGAGGGTGGTTTCTGTCACGGATTGGTTATTGGGTGTGTTCAATGGGAAGAAGAAGGAGGAGATGTCTCTTGCTTGGTGTGAGGAGAGACCTAGTGCTGGTCCTATCAGATTGATGGATCGGAGGGGATGAATATGACTGCTTGTGAATTGGCGCTGAATATGAGAGCATGAATCTTCCGACCCCTGAGAGCGTAATATACGACCTCCAGCAAGCAGTCGACCATCCCTCCGTCTGTGATCAATGCTTGTAGCAATACATGTACTCTACTCTACTTCAGTGTATATTGCGAGGATACGCTTCGACCCTAAGTCTTCTCTGCTCCTTGGCAGTACTTCCGGTGGTACGAACCACTCTTTGAGCTTCCTTCAAGCTTTCTCCATGACGCTCTCGACGTACATAAAGAACACTGTCCCCGTGGCGCATATTGTAACACTCTGTCACTGCAACCTTTGGTGCGTACTTCAAGCGCGATGTCATTGACTGTGGCTCGAGTGGCTCTGACATCCCCGTCGATTCCCGCTCAATGTATTGCGCCAGACTATACTTTAGTAGTTCAATCCTTCGCAGAGCGTTGGAGTGGTAGTGAATGGCAGCATTCAAGGGCTTAGAAGCGGAGCTCGTCCTGTCGGACGTTCAGACGGTCCCTGGAGGAATAGTCCTTGCTGAGTCTTCTTATTATTGATTTTCGGCTGCCAACAAGGTGCACGTTTCAACCAGGTTGCGAAGACGCATCATCTTCGACATCTCGTGCGTCGTTTCCAGCACCGTCAGCAGCTTTCTTAACCTTCTCGCGAGCCCTTTTCTTGGCTTGCTTCTCACGATTGCGTCTCGTACGCTTCTCTCGATCGGCAATTTCCTTCAGCTCCGCAGCTTTCTGATCTTGTTCCTGTGCAGCTTTGATCGTGGCCTGCTTCGTACGACTTTTGATTCGCGCTTGCTTTCCCGGCCGCTTTCGTTTTGAAGGTTCTGCAACGAGATCGTCGTACACAGCAGAGGCCTTGGCAAGTACCAAAGCTTCTCTTTTCGTTGCTCGAATGTGAAGTACTTTCCACGGATATGAGCTTCCAGGACAGAAGCTACAGGAGCGAGCTTGAATATCGCGGCCTGGGACTGCTGTTGAAGCGAGCCTTTGCAGCTCTTCCGGTTCCAGTGGGTCCGTAAAATAATAGCTCTTTTTTCGATGTGGATTTTCTAGTCCTGGTTCTGCATTTGTGGGAGTTGGTGACTTGAGTCTGATCTTGGAGATTGGCTGCGTATCTTTTTCTTTTCCGGGAGTGGGCGCAAATAGACAAAAGTCCATCTCATCTTCATCTTCAACCTGCTCGATTTGTGGAGCAGTCTGCTCGACGAATTTGAAGGGCGTCAAGTCATGCATGACTTCGGCGTCTGGGATGTCATCATCTGACATGTCTTCAGAGCGTAGCTCTGATCTTTTTACGATGCGCTCCATGGCTTTCTGTGTCGGTGTTGTCCTAACTTCGCCAGTCGATTATTATGGAAGTCGAAGTCCTGCTCGCTAGCGTGTCAATATTCACTGGCTTTACCGAATTTGGAACTAATACAGTATCGGCTTTCGGCCGACAACGGCAACGGCATCAACTTCACTTCACTTCACCTCCTGTGCCTCCACCTCCATGTTCCGCATCATGAACGTGTGAGACATCCGCACTGAGCCACAGCGACAATGTCATGCCTACCCGACTTAAAGATACTCTCTCGCGGGTCTTCAGCCACGGCGATGCTCATAACACCGACTCCAGACGCCCAATTTTCGCATCTACGCGCGAGATGCCCACTCATGCAGCTTTCCGCCCGAAACCCCTGCGATTAAGCAAACACAGTCGCCCACGGTAAGTCCCGTTCTCGTAAGTCTGCCCTCTTTTCTCAACTTCCACCTTCTCATGTTCCGCCATCATACTGCCACTCCGACCACAAAAGCCATGGCGCCACGCTCGCGGATAGTGCGTTATCGTGACCCAGTGGATAAATTGTGCGACAAGATAAAAGATCGGCCACCCACTGTGTGGGACGTTCGTAGGGACCTCGCGCTCGACCCGAACGGCGAGGGCGAGCGAGCGGGCAAACCTCCGTGCGGATATGCGTGTCTACTTCCCAAAACACCGCCATCCGCTGCAACGCCACCGACCTGCACCGACAAATGCGAGACCTGCTTCGCGTCATATCGCTCCGAGGACGCACAGCGTGTCGACACGTATGAGTATCATGCCGCCATCACCGATGAAGAAGCCACGACTAAAGTGAAAGGCATGGCAGAGTCTACCGCGAAAGATCTCATCTACGTTCGCACCAAACTGGAACTCTATGGCGACACTATCTCCAGGCGTTGGAGGAAGCGCACCAAGGACAAGCGCACAGCACT
Organism: Ramularia endophylla; assembly: GCA_002116395.1. Taxonomy (NCBI): domain Eukaryota; kingdom Fungi; phylum Ascomycota; class Dothideomycetes; order Mycosphaerellales; family Mycosphaerellaceae; genus Ramularia; species Ramularia endophylla. The sequence goes on along the minus strand of KZ110383.1, from coordinate 34,258 downwards.
GTTATTGAACGCCATGCCAAATCTGGTAAGTAAATTGAAGCATGCCTCCCTGATATCTGGGACATATGCTTACCTCTTCACTTCAATCCTAGTACAAGCGCCGCTACGCCTCTGTGAATCTTCTGCGGGATACGGTAACATCACAAATGCCACCCATGGGCCATCTGCGCAACAGAAGAAGCAAGCTCTCCATGGGAGATGCTTTTCCTATTATCCGCACCAATCGCACCTCTTTTCTGCTGAAGTGGCTCGACTTACCAACTCTCTGCGAAGATCCGTCGTATTTACTTGCTTTGCTACACAATCGATCCCATCATTCGCCCGCGGAGTGGGCTCGCTTTGATGGCGATGAGATCAGCGAGTTTTTTCAGCAGTTTCTATTGGAGTTGAACTTCAACCCACACTGTGTCATCATCGAAGGCCCAAGATTCGGCACACTAGCTCAGTGGTCGCCGGATGCTGCGCACCGCAGGGAGATGGTGGGCTACCCACTCGGCGAGCTTATTCTGGAAGCACAAAATGCTCTTGCCACCTTTCTACGCTCCATGGTAGATGCACTTGTTCAGACAGTAGACGCGCAGACTCACCAAGGAAGCGTGGAGTGGTACCGGATGTCTGCGCTTGCATTCAAGAGACCGGCAGGAAGTCCTGTGCTCCAGTCCGACTACATTCATGTCGCCTATAGCAAGCCTCCAAAGTTCGACGTGGATCGGTTGGTGGAAATAGTCGAGTGCAGATTCGAAGCCACCGGGGACGACCTATGGCAGATGCAGGCGAATCCTCTTGCTGTTCGGGAAATGTTCGAGGGTATCAAGACCACTTCACACCATTTGGCATTGTCGCCGCTGGAGCGACGATCTCAGTTGATGCTACTCCTGGTCTCGTACATCCGGCCTTATAGCGACTGGAAATTCATAGCGGCGATTGCTTTGCGACTACAGGACCTGCAGAGCTCGTACGACGCCCAGCAAATCCGGTGTGGTCGCAACTTGCCCGATGGTTACGAAAAAGTGCTCAAGCTGCTTGAACTTCTTTTGCGGAGGCAATTCGAAGCTCAGCTGGAACACTCGAGGCATCTTACCGCACTGGTACCCAACTTCCAGCACCACTATCGGTTCGCGAGTCCCGAGGAGCGCGAAATGGATCCATCTCTTGAATTCTTTGAGTTCACGGCAACAGCATCTCAGCTTTGGATGACTGATCCATTGTTCCATGCAATTTCGTGTCTGACTGGCTACGCTGATCGCAAACATCTTGGATCTCCGCAACTTTACTTTCAAATGATCGAACAATTTGGAAACCAGCCTTTGCACAAAGGAGACGCTCCGATACCAGATTTTCTGTGGAGACATCTGTCGGGCATGATCACGTGCCACGAAGCGCTCACGTTGATATGGAGCCACACTCCGGCCTGCCGGACGTGGTCGAGACAAATCGATCCATATGCCTTCTTAGAAGTCACTGAAGGTCCCGCGCCCGTTTTTGAATGGATGTTTGGCACACTTTCTTCTGGCGATATGAAGGGATCGTGGAAACGGCTGTCGCCACTCATCGAAACATTCATGGCGTTGCCTTCACCCACCGTCGAAGGTTGTAGAGATCCCGTTCCAAGGCTCGAGTCTTGTTATGTCAGTCTTTCGAATTTTTGGCAAGAAGTCGGCGACGTGCTCTTGGACTTCTCGAAAGCAGAGGACGATAAGTGGTCCAGCCTCCCTGAATATTTCCTCGACCATGTTTCCGCCCACGAAACGTACGAGTTTCACCTGGAAATGCTAGCTGACTGCAGTATGCTACGACGGACTTGTCAGAAGCTAAAAGGTATGCTTGCTGGACCTGTCCGAGTATTCTCTTCCCTCCAATGCTCAGCCAGCGGCCCTGCTACTTTAACAGTCTACAACTGCCCTACTATGCTGTCACTGCAGAGACAGGAGCACAAAGTCAAGGAAACTGCTGACATCGATTTAGGTGATGATCCACCATGCAAGCCAGTCAGGCTTGATAGCGGGATCGATCCAAATGCAGGACTCTCGATGATTGAGAGACTACGTTTAGGGCAGACGAATGGGTCTGGTGAGAGTAATATGTCCGCTCAGATACACTGGGGAAGCACTGAGACGCCTGACCCAGTCATGGTGCAGCGTAAGGTGAAGATCAAGAGACGTCCAAATAACATCGGTATGGTACCTTCAAATCTTCACAGCTCCCCGGTCGTGAACTGACACAAGGTAGACTCGTCTTCTGCCATCGCAACCAACAACCCTGACGTCCCCGACGCGGCACTTGAGTCGGCACAACAAGCTACTATCTTAGTCGACAAACCCAGCAGCAAGGAGTTGCTCGACGTCATGTTCAATACAAACAACGCAGCCATTGGTGCCACCAAATGGGAGCACTTCCTCTCCGCGATGCTCGATGCTGGCTTTTCCGCAACGCACACTGGTGGCTCTTGTGTCTCATTTCGAGATGTTCGGCACGGTGCTGGAGCGATTACTCTGCACAAGTTGCACCCTGATCCTACGCTCAACTACAAGATGTTGAAGAGCCATGCCCGTCGTTTACACGGACAGTTTGGATGGACGAGCGAAACTTTTGTGCTGGCGGAGAAATGAAGACGGGAGAAGAAGGACTTAGATGATGCGAAGGGTTGTGTTCGATTGAACTGTGCTGCGCTGACAGTGGACTTCGCATGGGCTGAGAACAGTACAGGTTGGCATGGAGGCCACATCGTGCTGGGAAAAGAGCGGCATACCGAATAAGCTGATGGCGCACAGAACACCGATGAAAGAAGCTGGCTGGCGCAAACATGCGAGTGGATTCTCATCGACGAGGCACGCAGACATCAGACTCAAGCAAGCAAACATTGCTCTTATTAAATCACAGACATTCTCAACAACTTCCCCAACTCCACCATCTGTACGATCCCCATTCAAACTCTATCATGGACGGACTATCCTCATACCACAGAGTCTTTCGCGTTACTGAACTCCTCGAACAAACTTGTCCTCCCTCCCACTTCCAGATATTCTGCTCCCACAGCGAACTTCGCATCAATTCCGAGATACCATCACCGGTTCTTCTCTTCTTCAACGCCAGCTTTTCCTCCAACCGAAAATCAGTAGTGATCAGGAGAGATACCTGAATCCTTTGATAAAGAGCCTCACCGGATATGCCCGCAGTGGAACCCTCCGACCAGAAAACGTGTTCTTGATACACAGTGGTGGGTTGTGTTACTCTCTCAAGTGTCTCAAATGGCATCGTTTCGGGGGGCTTTTCTTGTGGGCTCACAAGAGACCCTCCTGCTCAGACACAGCCCAAGGTGATATCGACATAATGTCGGCTCGCAATATGCAACTTTCACATCCGGATACGGAGGTTAGCGTTTCCCGAGGAACGGCCCATCTCACTTTCTACGCTCGGGGTTGGACTCTGGGGGAGATTTTCACAGAGATTGACAGAAGGATCCAGACAGGATGGTATGGACAGATCGTTTAACGTAGACCGATGCGTAAATTTGCATGATGTACCTCCCTATCCTCCCTATCTCGATGAGGGAGCCTGTTCAATCTGACGAGGGTAGCAATTCCGAAGTCTAAGGCACCCTCTCCGTTACCTCCTATTCCGCTGAAAACTTTCGTCTTTTGACATTCAAGCCTGTCGGCTCGACGAACATCGATCTCAAGGTAAGACCTCCTACGTGACTTTCGCAAGCCATCTCCTAGGATTGTGGAGTTAGGACATACCATGAGACCGATCAACTCCGTTGTGAGGCGCTCATGAATCCTTCACGAACCAAGCCCAGTATATCTAGGTACATAACATCCAAAGATCTCCTTACTTCCTCTTACTTCCAAATGCAACATCAGATCAACATGTCCTTAACAATCATGGGCCGTGCAGCTGGATCCATCGGCCTAGGAATGATGGGCCTCACCAACCCCGCCCGCCTCCCAAAACAAGAAGACGCCATCGCTACCATGAAAGCAGCCCTCGATGCCGGATCAAATTGCTGGAACGCAGGCTATATCTACGGCACGTCCGAATACAACAGCCTCCATCTCCTCAACGCATACTTTACCAAATACCCATCTGATGCCTCAAACGTCATCATCAGCGTAAAAGCATGCTTCGATATGGCCACTCGATCACCGCAAAACGATCAAGAAGGCGTACGAAATGCTGTGAACACATGCTTGGACATCTTGGATGGAAAATGCCGCATCGACATCTTCCAACCTTGTCGTATTGATCCAGATATTCCCGTCGAGATTACAGTTGCTGCCATCGCAGAATTCGTCAAAGCGGGACATATTGGAGGTATAGGTTTGAGCGAGTGTAGCGCCGCAACAATTCGCAAAGCTGTTGCTGCTCACCCTATCGCAGCTGTGGAAGTGGAAGCAAGTCTATTCGAGACATCGATCTTTACGAACGGGATTGTGGAGGTTTGCAAGGAGTTCCAGATCCCGATTTTTGCATACTCTCCACTGAGTAGAGGGTTTCTTACTGGCGAGCTTCGCAAGAGGGAAGATATTCCGGAGAAGGATTTTCGACATATGTTCCCGAGATTCCAGGCTGAGGCTTTTGAGAATAATATGAGGCTTGTGGAGGGCGTTGAGAGGATTGTGAAGCTAAAGGGATGTACGGTTGCTCAGGTCGCGATTGGTTGGTTGATTGCGCAAAGTGATGCTGTGGGAACTGCGATTATTCCGATTCCTGGTGCTTCGTCTGTGAGACGAGTGGAGGAGAATATGCGCTTGATATCTCTGACGACAGAAGAGCTGAAGGAGATCGACGAAGTTCTTGCCAGTGTGGAGGTCAGGGGAGGAAGAGCTCCAGCTGCTTTTCAGAAGTTTCTGGCAGTGTGATGGTATGCAAGAGATTCGGTATCCAGCAAGCGCACATTGATCTACATACAGTACTTTTACACACGAATCTCGTTATCGAGAACAGAAGTGAGCCAGCCAGTGGCTGCAGCTCTTCAACAAAATTCGACTGTCAGACCTTCTCTTTTCATCAAGCGCAGAAGGTCTTGGCAGTGACCTTTGCACTTGTAGTCGTAGCAGTATCAGCGTCCGTGGCCTTGACAGTAGCATTAGCACTGGAGGTAGCGTTCGAGCTCGAACCGCTACCGTAAAGCGCTGGACCAGGAATAGTATAGCTATCCAAAGTCTCGTAAATGTTGATAAGGATGCCGGCGTCCTTGGACGTGTATAGCGCAGTTCCCACAGCGCAGTCCGCACCGTCGGCGCAAGGAGACGCCGTGCCCGAGCCAGTGACCACCACGTTGAGACCTACATGAACAAATTCGTTAGCAAGTCTTTCGCAAAGATGCGATCTCTTCGGCACATACACTGAGGGTAAGCCTGAGCACCATTCTCCGTTCCAGCGGAATGAAGAGCGATGATCTCATGACGAACCACGTAGTTTCCAGAGGCGATATTCGAGGGAATAGTGGCGGTAGAGGTAAAGTTGTTGGCGATCAAAGCGTCTGTCGACCAGTTACCGGGAACAGTGGTATCGTCAAGAAGTCCGGCAGCATCCACTTTGAACCATTTCAGATCCGCTTTGGAGACTGCGGAGAATTCGCCAGAGACGGCGGCCATGTAAGTGATGACAGGACCTTTATGGCTGTCTGGCCATGTGTTCTGGTCGCAGGACATGTCAGTGATTATACATGTATCATCTGAGCGATTCTTTCCTTACCCATTGAAGATCGATTGAATCGCCGGCTGTGACGGGAATTGACCCGAGACCGACAGTGGCATTCTTGTGGCAGATGATATCTGTGGTTGCAAAAGCATCTGGAGAGACATAACCGTTGTCTTGGTCGTCGGCGTACCAGCCCGCTGTGTCCGGCTTTGTGGTCTGATAGAACCACGAGGGAGAAGTGCCAGAATACCACTTTCCGCCGGAAACCACACCAGAAACATACCCGTGGGCGGAGGCGAGAGGAGTGAGCGCAAAGACTGCTAGCGCAGCAGCGACCTGAGCGTTGGAGTGCATGGTAGGTGAAAACGAATGTAAGTACCGATCAACGGCTTGTGGCAAAGAGTGACGAGAAGGGAAATGATTGATTGACTGTGATGGCTGTGGACGAGGGAATTAGAAAGGAGACGAGGTCGACAACATATATACTTAACTTGCTGGCCCACTCATGCCTCGCGTAGCTGCCAGACTTTGAGTGACGGTCTATACAGCTCAAGCTCGCCGTGGCGTCTACTGGAGCACGAGGTGGACATAGTTTCTCCAGTGTATTCAATCTGTAACCCGTTGGAGAGGAAAGAATGGCGCCAGGGGCATCATGGTGGTCGCTGAGGCAGCGCCAGACACGTCTCTCATAATTTCAATGTCACTTCAGTCCACATGTAGCCAGTGCGCACTATACTGTGCATGCTGTAAGCCGCTACTAAGAAAGACGGGAGGGCTGGGATAGATTGGCTCGGCTAAAGCTGAAACAGCGCTCGAAACAGACGCGGAAGCGACGTACCGTAGATTCGGCGGTAGATGAATGACATGCTTGGCAGTATTGACTGTGTGGCTTCCACGCATCGTCTACAAATGGGTGTGGTAGTACGGCAGGTCTTGGCTAAGTTGCGGGATGATATGGCTCAAACTCACTTTCTAGGGTGTAATTATCACGACAGGAAACCCTCAGCGACAGAGGGCTTTTTCATAGTGATTTGGGTGTGGTATCTCAAATTCCCAAGAGTATAGTTCCGGAACGCCTTCGCTAAAGTCATCTCGTAGGCGCCGCGCTCTTCTCACATAGCATCCAGTGGCCGGTTGAAACCGCCGACTCTGTTCATGTACTGGCGGTACTCGGCCTTCTTGTTCTTGTAAACGCCGTAGTTTTTGTCGTTGCCGGGAACTTTGGTTTCTTTCGTCGAGCGGAATGTCTGGAACCCCATGATGCGCTTCATCTCCGCGTCCGAGTCTTCGTCTTCAAAGCCGCCTGCCATCTTGGAATCTTCTTGTTTTTCCTGCTTGATCGCACCTCCCTTCGCTTTACTCTCAGGGGGACCCCGCGGTGGTTGTCTGTCATCAGGCCGGTGGGGTGGTGGTCCGCCCGTAATGGAGTCCCGACTGCGTTGGAAGTCGCGATCGCGGTCTGAGCGCGGTGGTGGAGCTCCGCGCTGGGCAGGTGGTCCTCGGGACGGTGGTGGAGATCGTCGGCGGTCGTCCCGGCGGTCGCGTCGTGGCGAGCGTGATCTATTTTGGCCATGTTCTGAAGATCTGTTAGCAGCTGTTATGAACGTATCTCGGTTGAAGGAAGCCTCACCATAACGCGGCTTGTGATTTCGGGTATCTTCTCTTGGACGACGGTCATCCCTTCTGTCGTCCCGCCTATCGTCTCGCCGGGAAGAATTGCGGTCCATGTTGGTGTTGGTGGAGTGTGGAGGGGTGAAGTTGAAGTTTGAAGCTGGTCGCAAACTGACTCTAATGGCTTGCGACTTTGGACACCTGAGGCTACAAACTCTATATCCATACATAAAATGGAAGATGTGAAAGCATTTTGAAACTTGATCTTCTTATTGAAGAATAATGCATTGCTTGAGAACCACATGATTCTACAACCCATCAGCGAGTAATGACACTTATTCAACGAGATTCAACTCTCATATCTCATCCTCATCCTCGTCAAAGTCGTCCTCCGAGCCCAGATCGTAAAGAATCCTACCACCATCTCCACCACCTTTCTGTGCATCAAAGTAAGGTAGCACAACCCCTTCCCTGTCCCTCTTCTGCCTTTCCGTAAGACCGAGCTCAAAGGTAGTATCTGCTTCACTTCCATCGGCAGCAGCACCACCACATGGCTCTTCTGGCGCTCGATATTGAGCATGATCTTCAAGAAGAATCACAAATTCCTTAGGTCTTACTGAAGAGCCCGCAGGAATCGAAGTAGATTTGGCATGTGGCAAGAAATACCACTCCCGGACACCCCGTCCACTCTTCCGTCTATGCTCCATCTCGAGTACAACACCCTCCACTCCATTAGCACCCAGTCCCTGTAGAATACCTTCAACGCCCTGTTCCAAGCCAAATGAAGGCTCGGCATGACTTCTTTCTCGTGCAGACTTCTTGGCCAAGACGTGGTGTAGAGAATGTGCTGTGAATATCGTTGTGGCCAGATATCGCAGCAAAGTCAGAGTTGATGGTGCATAAGCGTCATATCCACCAGGGGTAGCGACTGGCAGAGGGACATCTAGATGATAGAGTGCGAGGAGAGAACATGTTGGTCCGATGAATGAGGATAAGAGGCCCGGAAGATTTGTGCTTTGGGTGGCGGCTAGAGAGTTGAGACTGTCGAGCACGAGCAACTTTTCTGTCTCGTTGTTAGTCTTATGAAATCAGACATGGTGGTTTTGCATGGTATACTTGAAGTCGGATCGTTTTTGAGGTGACCGATGACCTCTTTCTGCCAATTTTGCAAAGTCTGCTTCCATGCTTCCACGAAGAAGTCGACGTTGTGGGGCTTGCGCAATGTTGCGAATGATACAAAGATTACTTGTACTTTAGATGTCTGTAGATGGTTCTTAGCATAAAGCTGATGAATTGCATATAGCATTGCCTACATTTGCACGTTTCATGTACTCAGCGAGGAGAGGTTTGCCGGATTGCTCGAGGCTATCGAGCACGAGAGTGAACGGCGATGCTGCATCGCGTTGATTGAGCAGCTTTGAGATTAGTAGCAAATTATGCGTCCGTCGATGCTGAAGTGAAGCCATTTGAAAGGAGCGTGGAGGTTGTCTTCCGCCAGGCAGAGCATGGACGAGGAAAAACCGGAGAAACAATAATCCTAGACCTGCGATTGGATCACGGCGCCCCACATCATCTCCCAGCTTCCATCTCCAGTGTCCATCCTCCGTCTTCCCTTTCACTTCACTCGAAACTACATGTTGTTCATCGCCCAAGCAAAGTCGCTCTTGTATCTCGCATGTCTCATGTCTTTCATGGGTGCCGCTTGTCTTGAAGCGATTGGAGCTTGACTGGTCACAACTTGCAAGGTTCCAGTACTCACGGACATGAGTACAGGGGTTAATGGCAGGTACATACATGCTTTACCTTGACCGGACGTGCGGAACGCATTTGCTGGAGCCTGAAAGTGCTGAACGCGACGAACGGGAACAGGTGAGTCAGAGAGATGGCACCAGGTCAGGTCATCTCATCAACTCCATGCGGAGTTTTCAAGCTTCCATCCCACAACACCGCAACATTACACAGCCATGGCAGAATTTGGCGGCTTTGCGCCACCTCCTCCACTAGGCCCACCACCACGCATTCCTCTAGATCACAGGGCCGTTTGGAGCAACGAACATGAAGCGTTCTACTATGTGAATACGAGGACTGGAGGGACTCTGTCGGTGCCGATCATAGTGGATGAGAGAGCTGGAGGCGAGTCGCAGGCGGGGGATAATCCTCAGCTGGATGACGACCACGAAATGTCAGATCAAGAGGCCGCGCCCTTTGTTGATGCAGCCACCTCTCTTCGACCAGAAAGCCCGATCTTTCAAGACAGCGAAGTTCAAGCGAATGGTCGCTCTCATCACGACAGCCATCTGCACGACGATGCTGAGATGTTCCACTCAGAGTTGACGACAGCAGCATTTGACCGGACGACTGAGCTGGAACTGGAGGAGATGAGTGTCACCGGCAAAGACGATTCTCAGTCTGGCTTCACCCAACCTGGCTTCACCCAACACGAAGACACCGAAATGTCGGACTCCATCGAGGAAACCACTGAGGACGATGAAGCGCAGGCCACTCGTCTGGATGGCCCCAACGCATCCCGCACAGCATGGGTCGCAATCAATAATGACATGGAAGCTGAAGATCCGTCACGCATCGATGAGGTTCATGGCATCCTACCTCCAAAATCGGTATCAAACAGGGCGCTCACCAACACTGAGACACATGATAACGAAGACACTCCCTTCGCCCAAGTTCGAAACAAAGGCCCGAAACGTCCTGTCAAACAGTCAATATATGTGGCAGAGGTGGCAGAGACCGCCATACGAGTGGACCAATCTACGGCCGACTTGGACAATTCAGTAGTTTCAACCATCCAGAAGATGCTGAGTCGCGCTGATCAAGTTGGAGCTAACGAGACGGAGGCAAAAACTGCTTTACGCATGGCGACGAAGCTGATGCACAGATTCAACGTCACCAAGGCTGAAGTCCTGACACACGACCCGGAAAAGCAGCAGAAACACACAGGACAGAGCCTCATCAACATACGTCGTCGGGATCGGAACCCAAACAAATCTGTGATGATGTACGTGTACGTGGACACTCTGATGAGCGCCATCTCCACCTTCTTCGGAACCAGATCATACTCGAAACCCTCTCCGCGGGGCTCCAACGAGCCTCTAGTGATCACGTTCTATGGTATCGCCGAAAATACAGGTGCTGCTGCTCACGCCTTCGAGATGAGCTACAACCTGATCGTCGGCTGGTCTCTGAAGTACAAAGGCACTTCCCAGCGGAACTCCTATTGTCTCGGTGTTTGCGACGCGCTGCAGAGCTTAGCCCAAGAAGAAAAGGCCGCGGAGGAACGAAAAGCTATTCAGGCCGGAAAAGATGAAAAAGCACGCAGAATTCGACAAGAGGAAGCAGACGAACAGGCGAGACTGGACCGCTTGAACCCGCCCGTTCATGACCTTTCGGACGACGAAGACGATCTTGATGTTACTGCTGCTGGTCGCAGTGGTGGTAGACAAGATGCAGTAGATAGCGGGATTGAATCTCAGGATTTCGAACATGAAACCAGCGACGAGGAAGATGACACAGACGAAGATACCGGCGACAACGCATACGGAAACGCATTGCATGATGACGACGACGGCGGCTTCGCTGCTCTTTTGCTCTCGACATTCGATGTCGCATCCACCCCAGTGCCGAATTGCCCGACAGCCGAAAGCACCTCAACGCAGCCCGCGGGTATTGACAGTGATCCTGAACCATCCTGGTCCAATCACGCACAGCTCATCCTCTACCGCGAGACAAGTGACAAGATGGCCGAAGACTTCTTGAAAGAAAAAGGTATCGAGCTAAGAGCCGGCAGAGCCAAGAAAGTCAAAAACCTGGATAGGGCTGTTTATAGACAGGGCAAAAAGGATGCCAAAAAGATCGACGTGCGGAGACCGAGGCAGGCGGCGCTCCGGGAGTGATGGTGCTCTCGGGGACGTTTTCGAGAACTGTGTGAAAGCTGAAAGCGTTTCGATTGACAAACTGGTTGGGCGATGTCTGAAACGAGCGGAGAAAGATGGGCATTCTAATATTGCGTAGTGCTTGCCCTCAAACACGATCCCTCTGCGCGGGACCTCACTATCCTCCGTAGTCTGGGGCCGAAAGGCACATTGGAAAGCGTCGCTGGATGACCAAGACAAACTCAGGCAGCATCGCATTTACCCTCCGTGAAGGCCGGCTCTATTACTAAGAGGTACGTGAGGCGCGTTCTAGAGATGTCTGATGAGCACGTACGAGGTCAGTTATTGTGATCGGCCTCAAAGCGGTCGGTCTGAAGGTTTCTAAGACAGGCCAATCCTTTTCCCGAACTCTCTGCTTCTAGATAATCGATTTCTTTGATGTAACGCGATCCAAAAGATCCAAGGACACGACTTATTTTGTGAGAGAGCGCACCTGAGAGCCCTCATATAGAAGCATCTGTGGAAATCACATTCGGAATGATCCTCATGCCGACTGTTTTGCTCGGCGTGCATTCTCCCGGCCCGGAAACCAGGTATACACACTCTTACAAGCAATTGAGCGGGGATCACGAGAAACAGCACTCTATTCGCGGACTCAGGCTCTTATTTCTCCATGTTGTCGCTTCACAACGTAGATTGCTAAAGTTATGAGAATGCACATATAACATGAACTTGTCGCCAACCGTATTCCTCCCCTGGGAACCCAGTCTGCACAACCGCAGTTATGAAACTCGATCTCAAATTCTTCGTCTTCGCTGGCCTCTTACCAGCTGCCTTAGCATCACATAATGCTGCTCCCGTCAATTCAAGAGTACCCACCGTCTGGATTGCTGGAGATTCGACGGCCGCACCAGGAGGAACTGGAAACGGGACTCAAGGCTGGGGCGAATATCTCAAATACTCTTTCGGCGACCATGCCATTGTTAACAACTCGGCCGTTGCTGGGCGTTCACTTCGATCCTACACCCGGGAAGGACATTTTGCGGCGATCGCGGCGGCAATGAATCCTGGAGATTGGGTCATTATTGAGTTCGGTATTAATGATGGTGGTACACCTATCAATGGATCAACAGATACCACTGGTGACAAGGGCAGAGCGGACTGTCCTGGAGGAGGGAACGAGACTTGTCCTGTGATTTTTGAGTGAGTGAACTTCTCGAGACTGTTGACGAACTGCTCCATCGAAGGTGACTGATTGATTTGTACTCAGCAACGCTACGGAAATCGTCCAGACATATCCGACGTATCTCAAGGATGCCACCGAGATGTTCTTGTCCAAGGAGGCGGCAGGAGTAATCATTGCCGAGCAGCTTGAACAAAATGTGTGGCAATATGGCAATTACACGGTTGACGTTCCCAATCTCTTTGCCACGTACGATGTGTAAGTCGTTGCCTGGTCCTGATTGTTCATCCGAATGCCTTGATCTAATATGTGACAGGAATACGACTCTCTCTTTCGGAGGGCCGGCGGGCAATGTGTATTATGTCCAACACGGAGAGTATTCAGCTCAGGCAGAGAAGATCCTTGGAGCTGCCATCATCGACTCACTTTACCCTCTCGACCACACGCATACAGCGCCCGAGCTTGCTGATATAGTATGACCTTCCGTTCTCGACCCTCTCTTCTAGCGATTCGCTGTCCGCTAACATCCAATTCTCCAACAGAACAGCCAGGCGTTTGTTTTGGGCCTCAAATGCGGTACATGTCCTCTCGCGGATTTGGTGATCAATGCGACGGCACGCATCCAAAACTTGATAGGACCGTGTCTGCCCGCCAATGCTACGATTCCTATATAGCGTAGCGTAGACTTGTGTCAGAGGCTGCGGAACTAGACGCCACCTGATGATGAAATTGCAGGGTCCGCAACTATCTGCCTTAGAGAATGTGCCACTGATTGCTTTGATCCCAGGAATGGGTCTTACAATTTTCTTTTGCGAAATGTGCAGCCTAGTAGGACCTGTCAGAAGCATTGAGCCAGACACCAATATCTCCGTCCGGGTTGTCGTAGTACATCTCTGCGACAGTCCCCTCGTCGAGATCCGCGGCTTCGTCGGAATCCGCGGCATCGTAGGCAAGATCGGACTCGTTGAGCCAGACGGCAATATTACCATCAGGATTGTCGTAGTACATCTCCGCGACAGTGCCCTCGTCATAATCCGCCCTACTACGCTCGACCACTCTATCACTGACGTGTACTTCCAGATCGGCAAAAGCTGGGTTCTGTCGTAGTAGTTTGACCTCTTCATCAGCGTTCATTTTCAGAGACATGGTTATGCACGGCAATATGGTCAGTGTTTGCAGGCTTGGGGGAAGTATGTCGACGAGGTGATAAGCAGGTTCCCCTGTATCAGCAGCAAGCAATGTCCAAAGAGTGGCTTCGAGTTCACGGAGCTCAGTAAGCTCATGTAGGCTTTTGACACCGCCGATGATACCTTTTCCCATCTGATGCCGCAGTTCTTTTGCCTGACCGAGCCAGCTAATACCAGCATCAATGACAAGTCGCTGAAGACCGCGGGCATATTTCCGAATCGTATCGCCGTGATCTGGCAGATACTTGAGCTCGGCACCAGTCCGCGATTTCAGTTCGAGTGAAGTCAGTGCTGGAGACGCCCTTAGAAGTAGTCCCAGCGCAATGGGAGGAAGCTTGCAGTCTTGGAGGCTGATATGTTTCATGCTAGGCCAGGCAATGGCCATTTCTTTCGGTCGAGCAGTACTCTCCCAATCCACCGCTACGTCATCAAATTCCTTCAAACTGACATTGGTAACCTTCAGGCTTTGTACCTTTCGTCTCTCGAGCACCGTAGCTAATGTAGTAACGGCTTCCCAATCGTGGTCCACTGTACCGGCACGGTGCAAATTCACGTCGTGGATGGTACCGCTCCGGCCGAGAGCTATTGGCAAGAGTGCACTGTCGAAATATCTCCAGACCGAGATGGTAATGCCGTGAAGGTCGGGACACACGAGCACGATCAATGACATGAGGAGGTCGAGGTTGATATTCTCATGCTGCCGCAAACTCTTTTCAAGCGCGTTGCGAAGCCTGTCGCGATGCTCATCTTCCAAACCGGCAGTTTCGATAACCTGACGAAGCATTGCGATGCTATGCTCGTCTATTCTTCCCCAGTCTTTCCAAGTGCGCCCAAGGAGAGGCTCGCCGTACGTGAAAGCCCAATCTTCATCGTGCCTGTGCCTAATAATCAATCCTCGTCTGTGGTTGAGCTTGATTTCCGCTTCGTTAATGGTAATTCGCCGGACAAGCTTTTCGCGGCCGGGTCGAGCAAGCACTGCGCTCAACCACAGACGAGGATTGACCTGTTGGTGGCCAGGAAAGCTATGGTATAGCAATGGCTCCGCGAGCCGTTGGAATTGTCTCGACACCCGCGAGATCTGAATGAGCGCTTTGAAAGCCGCCCGCGGGAAAGGGTCATCGCTGGATGGCTGCGGGTGGAACTGTTGTACAATGCGAGCGAGAATCTCTTCGGGGAGGTCTACAATGTTTCCGGGCATCTTGAGTCGGTCGAAATGCTCGCTATCTTGGTCGTTCGTTGATCAAGAAGAGGAGGCGGAAAGCGGGAGGTGAAGGTCCAATTCCTTACAGATTTCTAACATGCGTGACCTAACAGGCGAGTGCAGCAGAAGATAAGATAGATGCAGTGCATTAGGAGATCCCAGTGTATGCCGAGAAGTCACTTCGTACTCGCGTTGCTATGTAAAAAGCTTCTGTGCGTAGCTATCATACTGATAAGCTTATCATCACGCCAAGACTCGTGACCGCATGTGCCATGAAGATCTCTCTTGCCCCCTTCCTCGGACGTACTTCAATAGTGAATTGTAACCCGACCTCTACTCCGTACCGCCTATACGCATTGCAAGCTTTGTGTACTCGCAAGAATCAGCACCACAGGTCTGCGGATTCATAGAGCCTGCAACCCCGCTCACGCTCTACATAGACATGCCCTCGCTAAAGATAAGTGTTCGATATGAAAGTTGGTGCAGGCCAGCAGAACTGTCATTACTTCTGCCTTTCTAAGGTACCGACATGCCGGCTCCTTGGTAGCACAAAGTGAAGCTGGGCCGTCTGCTAAAAATCCAGCCTTTCTGCTCACTATCAGCATTGGATTTTCCTGACACCAATCGAACGTACGGAAACATACTTCGCAAAGTCTGCTGGCTCTGCCATTACATCGCGGCAGTCCACGCAAGTACACTCTCATCTCACTCCAAGTCTAGCATCCAGGTAAACGAACACGGCCGGAGCGAGGCCCCAGGCACATATCATCCAGAGACTGACGTGACGTTCCCCAGTCAGCCAGCGCTGGAGTAGAACTGGCACACCACCTAGGACACTCCGTAGTAAGATTGAGGTCAGGAATGGGATTGAGGTGCTGTTTCCGAGTAGGTTGGCGTAAAATAGGAGGGAGAGGAGGCAGTGAAGGTTCAAGAAGATGAGGGTCGTCAGGGCGAGAGAGATTGCTGGGTGGATGCTGGCTGGTGACGATGGTGACGAGTTGTTGGCTGCTGGAGCTGCTTTGTCCTCTTTTCCTTGGAGATTTGACTGGTTTGGCGACTTTGTTTTCATTGTTCCTGACATTGCCTTGTGGTAATTCCTGTTTGAAAGAGCGATCGAGGGTTTGGTGACTAGCAGTACTGGTTGTTGAAGCAGTGAAGTGTGAAGATAGAGACACAATCTCGACACAGAGTGAGCAGCGGAAAGAAATGGGACTTTCCCCACCAGAGTACGTCCCGCGGACTGTTGCTGTGGTTGGAAGGGGTGGAGCGGAAGCTAAACCTTATGGCTGCCGAACGTCCATCCTTCATCACCTCCCCACTCGATGCTTGGCATGCAAGATCGATGGCACAGTCTTGACACTCTGTTAATGACACACGCAGCCCCGCTGCTTCGCATGCGCCCATTTCTCCTTCTTCCTTGCTCTCATTCCCAGACATACCTCATTAATGGCGAGTTGCAACCTCACCCCTTTCGCCTATGCCTACTGCGAGCTTTGTGTATTCGTCGAAGTCTTCCACAGGAAGCTGAAGAAGCTCGTTGTCGGTGCCACGACGCGGTTCAAAACCCGCATCGCCCGTGGGAAGGACCATGCGAGCGTACAACATCCTCGTGGATGCTCCAAAATGCCCGCTTTTGATCTGATGTATGCTCTTGTCCCATCGCTGTTTGGCCGACTCGTGGGTGATTTGCCAGTCTGCAACACGTAAGGTGGGCGGATTTCAGGGCCTTGCTCTCTTAGAACGGAGAAATATCTACTCATCGGTACTCCGAACGATGCCAGATTGACCATTTAGCTTGGTCTTCAGCTCCATGGGAGAGGGCTGGTTATATAACGGTGCAGTGATGCTAATAGGCGCTTATCAACATGAATTCGTTGGAGGATGATGGAGACTGCCCGACCTGTGGAAAATGTAAGCGTCAGCATCATGTGTAATTGATGCCGCCAAACTTAACTCACTTGCTCAAAACCTCGATATCCTTCTGAAAATGGGTGAGATTTGCAAGTTCGATGGACAAGATCGCGTGATAGTGAATGTTCAGGTCACAACTCAGCAAATCTGCTCTTCACATCAGAGAATAGCAGAAGAAAGAGTTTCAAGAATCAGTCTGCTTTCAACTCATGACCACATCCTTCCCATCCTCACTGTCGTCAATCTCAGGTGCATCATCTTCCACCTCCTCGTTCTCGTCCTGTCGCGGACCCCAGGTCTCCTCCCGATGTGTCTCCTTCCACTCGTCCCACAGACCTAAGGAACGGTCTTGACCAGCCTTCAAGGCTTCATCTCGCCACTTCTTGGTTTCCTTGCCGTCCTTCAAGTCTTCCTGCCATGCGTGAAGTTCACCTTTGATGTTGTTTGCATACAGGGTCTTGAGAGGATGCACTTCAGGATTATGTGGTCTTCCATCGGGTGCTTTTGGAAGAAGTTCATACAGGCGCTGTTTGGTTTCTAGAGGCAGGTCCTCCCAAGCTGCTTCCTTGCGCAGGACAATCTGGTCGGCTGTCAGCGTATCTTCTCGAGGCAAACTAAGTCAGTGTCATACATCAAGATCCGCTTTGCTAAGTTTTCCGTTCCATGCTGTGAGCCACCGCTTTTGCGTGGCTGGGGTAGCTTGGGAAGACATGGTTGTATAGTTGATTATGGTGCTGTTTGAAGACGCAGGCTGGCTTTAAATGGTGTAGGTCAGTCGAGCTGGCTCGTGATTGGCTTTGTTCTCAGGCATTGAAGTGGCTGCAATCCAGATGGCAGAGATTTTGCGGCTCAAAGTAGCCTGCAAAGAGCAAGATACTGAAAAGGAGAGTGTTTCGAAACTTATGTCATCGAGTCTGTACTCACGGCTCCTGCGATTTGTACTGTCAGCACCGTCTTGCATGAACAGCCGGGTAATGTGAAGTCTTCAGCTGAAGTCAAATTCGAGTGGTTTGGAGCGATGCAGCGTGATTCCTCTAAAGGGTGAGATGAGGTCTTGAGGAGACGGGACGAGGTGGAGTGAAGGGGTGCATAGATCTGCGGCGTATATTCACTCACGCTAGTGCTGCCTAGCACTGGCGCGTCGAAACACGAGAACGCGGTCGTCGCGTCCGATTATTGCGATCTGGTGGTCAAGATTCACCCATACACACAACACCAGGGCACACACTGAACATGGCAAACGTCGAATCCGAAATCAAGACGCACTTCGCGCCACCGGACGGTTCCCTTCCACAAGATGTCCTCACCGAGCTGCTGCATATCGTCCATCTCATGGGCATTTCCGCCGAGGATCTGTACTACAAATGGGACAGCTATGTGATCACCATGGGAGCTGAAACCACCAAGCTCGACTACAAGACGCTGCGAGATTTCAAAAAGAGCCTGCAGGACACACTGGAGAGAGAATCACGAAAAGGGAACGTCACACACACAGCCACCAAGCGGGCGGTAGCCACTCCGCGAGCAGGAGCAGGCGGAGATGTCTTTGGTATGCTGGACGGCATGGTCTCAAATACACCCGCGTCTCGTACTTCAGTAGCAAAACGAAAGGCCCATTTTGATACACCAACATCGAAGTCCGTGAGAAATGGGATGAACAGCTCTCCTGCCGATGGCAAGACTCCTGGCACTGGCGCTGCAAGAAACATGCCGTCAATCGCTTTCGAGGACAGACAGAATGCTGGAGATGTGGTTGAGAGTATCAACTCCCATCTTCCAGCCTCTACAATTCCGGAAATTCCTCCGACTGAGGCTCGCGTTCGACTCAAAGCCGCCACTGATTTGCCAAAATTTGCATACAAACCAATGGCCATGAAACTGTCAGAAGCATCTGAGTTCCTTGACGACAGAATCGATAGCTTTACTGAGCGGGTGCAGAAGCATTACGGCCTGGAAGACAGCGTGTTTGGCAACCCGGCCGCTCAATCTACAGCTGAGATTGTAACTGTTGGACGAATCGCTTTCGACCCATCCGAAGGCAAGCTCAATGCAAGCAACATGGCCCTGGAAACCTCGCGCAGGATGGGAGCGGGCATGCGAGTACCTCTGAAATTCGCAGACAACGTCTCTTTCGATGTCTTTCCAGGCAAGATTGTAGCTCTTCGCGGAACCAATGTCGGCGGACAGTCTTTTCTCGCATCTGAAGCTCTTCCTCTGCCTACCTTGCCCTTCGCTGCTCATCGAACCTCGGATTTGGAAGCCTACAATGACCGCCTCGTAGCGGCAGACGGCGAGACAAGACCTTTGAATATGCTCATTGCTAGCGGTCCGTTTACGCAGGAGAACGATCTTTCCTTTGCTCCGCTTCATGCACTGCTCAACAAAGCGGAAGCGGAACAAGCAGACCTCCTTCTTTTGACTGGCCCATTCCTCGATCTTGAGCACCCAGTTGTGGCGTGTGGAGATTTCGAACCCTACTTGCCGAGCGATGCGAAGATATCTCCAGATCAAGCAACCATCACTGACGTGTTTCGCGTTCTCATCTCCCAACCTCTCCAGAAACTAGCAGCAGCGGTGCCAACAATCACAATTGTTCTTGTGCCTAGCATGAGGGATGCGATCAGCAAGCATGTCGCGTGGCCGCAAGATCGCGTTCCAAAACCACAGCTTGGTCTGCCACGACAAGCACAATTCGTGGCGAACCCCATGGCACTGTCAATCAACGAAATCCTGTTGGGAGTCTCGTCCCAAGACGTTCTGTCTGAGCTCAGGCGCGAAAACGTCTACCAGGCCGCGAAGGGCGCGATGAACTCGGATGTCATGGGCAGATTAGCGGGACATGTCATCGAGCAGAGCCACTATTTCCCTGTCTTCCCACCCGCTGCTCGAGAGGATCTTCCCAAACCGACGGGGATCCATGGCGAAGTTCCCGAAGTTGGAGGAGAAGAAAGGCTGGCTCTTGGCGCGAACCTGGATTTGACATATCTGAAGTTGGGCGAATTCTGGGAAGCAACACCGGATCTGCTAATCTTGCCTGGAGTGTTGAATCCTTTTGTTAAGGTAGGTTTCGTCGTCAGCGAGTTGAGCATGAAGCTGATACAAAAGTGCAACAGGTTATTGATAGTGTGCTGGTCATCAACCCGGGTACGCTCTCCAAGAAACGTGGAGCTGGTACATATGCTGCCCTGGCTGTGCAGCCGAGAACGATTACTGATGAGGAGCGCGAGGCGGAAGATATGGTAGCGAGTTTGGTTCATGAAAGAGCTAGGTCTGAAATCAGACGTATATGATTGTATGATATGGGAGAGTGGTAGGTCTGGTCGCTTACTTGTTTAATATCAAGGCTTGGTCAATAACGGTGCACGGAGGGTGCGTCTACAACTGGTTCCTCATCTCGTTCCAATGCCACCATATCTTGACCACAGCTCCCGATTGACCCTCGACGACACAGCCTCTCGAGGCGTTTCGTACACTCAATCCGACATTCGAAGTATGTGGGAATGCTGCCTGCCTAACGAACAGTCTGTCTTTCGCCCCGTACAGAAGATGGGAAGGGTCGTGGGCTCCAGCTTTCACCAGCATGGCTCTGGGTACGCATGTTGGCCGCCTGCTTCATGAGTCAAGTTGCAACGCTTGCACCCTGTCCGGCGAGGTGGCAACCAAGTTCCAACTCCAAGATGAACAAGCACGCGAAGGTGATGTTACATTCTCGATTTCCGGATCCGCTTAACTTCATGCACGATGCTTCTTCGTGTCTTCCGTCTCCTTTTCTAGCCGCATTCTGGCGCACGTCAAACCTGACGTCGTACATACTCGGCGCGTCGCAGATTCGTACCTCCGAGAGCGAATGAAAATACCTACAATAGAGCCGAACCCCATCCGAGACTTTGAAGGTGGGCCGATATCTCGGTGGCATCGCGGACACACTGATTGCAAGATCAACCAAGCTCAACGAGCGCTTGTAGTCTTGCAGACTGTCTGCTGGGGACACAGTCTGCAGACCACTCACGGGCGACCGTGAAGTTGGCAGGATTGAATCGAATGCGTGTTGAAGGATGTTGCTTTAAAGAGAGGGAGGCTTGACAAACTCTGCGCCAACGCACTGATGCTCCGGTCCGCACCTTAGTAGGGAGGCTAATATTCGACGCCTGACTTTTTCATATTCGACGCCTGTCTCCGCACGTGATGGGGCGCATACCACTGTACGTCGTAGTTAGTACTATAGTTTACTAGCAATTAAAGACTCACACTAGCGTACTACCCCGTCTCCGCCCCTACCGTCGTCTCCGCCCTTACCGTTATCTCCGCTATAGAACTAGAAACTTCCCTAGATTCCTTACCGTCGCCGGAACCTAGCTAAATATACGTCTTAAAATAGCCCTAGGGTATACCTAAAAGGCGGAGGCTCGTCTACCTTACTCGCTATCCGCCGTAGCTTAATAGTTATAAGGTAGACTACTAGGATAATAATTAGCGGAATAAGGTTTTCTACTTAGTAATAAATAGCTATATGTTCGAGTTAGTACACGAGCTAGACATTCCGACAGAGTTTAAAGAGCCGGAAGATACGGCGTAGATATAGCGAACTAATATAGAGCGACGGTAGGCTCGTAAGCGATAGTTATAGCGGCTCGTAGTAAACGTTAGTAAAAGTAACCTATAGCTTCTAAATAAGGCTAAGAAGCGCTCGGTAATAGTATCGGATGTATATACTACCTTCTAGTAGGGCCTAGTAGAATCGCTAAATACGGCGGAGGGTCGTTATACGTAGATAGACGTTATTAGGCCGGCGCTACTTCTTTATTTTAATACTACCGCCGGCCGTATAGAGGTTAAAGCTACTATTCGTATAGATAAGGCGGCGGCGCTATAGAGTTCCCTCGGTATCGGCGATACGGAGGATAAGGATACGGAGGATAAGGATACGGCGGAACTAGACGCGGTAATAGCGGAAGAAGATGATATTACCTCTATAGAAGATATTAGTAATAAAGATAAGAATAAAGAGTAGGTAAGCCGGCGCCGCCGGAGGCGACAATAACGCGAACGGCGCCGCCGTAAGCGACGTAAGAGGCGTAGAAGTCGTTAAACTAGAGAAGTTAATAAAATCGTAAGGGTTAGTAAGAGCGTATACGAGCCGAATATACTTAATTTTAATCCGATTCTACTACCTAATATTACTTAGCGATTTCTAACACTCTCTATAGCGGAGGAGTACCTTGTTTAGTACGTAAAGGAGACTAGTTAGGAGGCTACTAAGCCTAAGGGCGTAACTAAGAAGGACGACGTTGTTATTACTTAGCGATTTATCTACGTAAAAGGTACTAGTAATAGGTATATAGCTAAAAGGTCGGAGAAACTATAGCGGTAGGGTATTAAGAAAACACGTAATAAGAAGACGAAGAAAACTAGCTATACGATGTCCGCTACTATCGTACTAGATAAGACTAGTTCTTAGATAATCAAGCTTAGTACTCGTCCTATACATAATTATCCTACCTTAGACGTTATTAGACTAGTATAGTACCGTCGTTAAGACCGTAACAAGATAATTAAATTCCTTACTACTACTCGTAAGGCTAGCGTGTCTATAAAGGAAGCTCGATACTAGTATAAAGTCTACTTTACTAGTATAGGCGACAATAGTAAGATACCTACGCTAATCTTATAGGATATCTACAACGCCTAGGCTAAGGTACGTAGGCTATAGTTATAGACAATAAATCTAACCGAGAGAGTACTTAAAACCCTCTAGGACGAAGGATTTTAGTATGAAGCGTACGAAAACGACGTAACTAACACGCTCGAGGGGCTCTTATTTATATATCCTTAACTACTAGCGATTTTAAAGGCTAATTACGACGCTCTTATTATCGATTATACGTACAAAACTAACATATACGGTATACTACTGTTTACGATCATTATCCGGACTCGTACTAGGATTTACTTACCTATAATATACGTATTAATGCCTAACGAGACCTATAAAGGATATCTATAGGCGTAGAAGGTAATTAAGCGTTGTTTTAACGAGAATAAGATTAACGAACCTACGGTAGTACTTTACGACCGTAATCGTCAACTTTACGAGGCGTTTAAAGAGGTATTTCCGCGAGTCCCTTACCTACTATATATATAGTATATAGACGCTACTGTCCTAAGTACTATAGATAGCAAGTTCGGCATAGACGTCGCTCTAGGGGCTAGTATATAGAGCGCTACCCGTAGAAAGATTACCGAGAAGTAGATTACTAGCTATAGAGCCTATCTTATAGCCTCTACTCTATAGGCGTTTAATGAAGCCTATATAGCTTATAAAGTAGGTACGGAAGAGCCGCTTATAGACTCGTTTACTAGTAATAAACGTCCGCTTGCCCCTAGTAAAATTGCCGTATAGAACTACCTCTATAACGACTATCTACTAAAACAGTAGTAGAACTAAGAGAAGAAGTTCTACGTAAAGGCGTAGACGAAACACGTACGTAGCTACGGCCTAACAACTACTTTACTAGGGGAGGGTTCGTACGGTAGATTAAAAGCCTAGTTATATAGTTTACGTAAGGATATCTTCGGTTTTTTCTAGACATTAGAAGCCTACTACGAACATTAAATCCTACGGTATCGTAAGTCCCTTATAAAAGCTATTAGAACCTACTCTAACCGGTTCCTACACTATTTTTAGTATAAGGTTCGTAACGTTATTATAGAGCCTACATTAAATCAGACTACGGATTAAATACTTAAGTATAAACAACACCGAAAGTTAGACGCTACGGAGCGACTACCCTATATAGGAAACTTCCGAGCTAAGATAGGTAGACTATATTCGTACGAGATAGGGCTATATATTAATAGCCCCCTTATATTAGAACATATAGAGTACGACAAAGCGTTGTTAATACCTAGCGGTAAACTACCTCCGGCTATACGTATACTTTACGATCCTCTTATACGAACGAATAAGCGTAATACGGCGTAGCAGTAGTACGGCTTAAATAGTAATCGTCGTAAATTGATAGCGCTAGAGTTACTTACTTAGTAAACTCTAAGCTAAGTAGAGCGAGAGGCATATATAATACTTAGCGTACCGTAAACCTTACTAGATCGCCGTAACGAAGAGCCTAACGACCCCTCCGTACGCCTACTAACTATAACACTATTATAGCGGCTTAGTTGTAACTATAAAAGTAGCTATAATCTACTATAGAGGCGCTATAGATATACTAAAGCTAAGGTAAAATGTACCGAGTATTACTATAACGGCGGCCTATATAAAAACAAGCCTACTATAGTACTAGATAGTAACGCTATTATATAGCGAGTCGTTAAGATAATAAGACAGTAGCCTCTATAAGGGTAGATAACTATATAGTTCGCTCCTCCGGCTCCGCTATACTAACAATAGGGGGGGTAGGTTCCGCCCCCCTAGTAGTAGTAATAGTAGTAGAGCTAACCTCCGCTAAATTAGTAGTAGTAGGCTCTACCGGATCTATAGCTACTAAGATCCTTCTACCCTCGGCCCTAGTAGTACATAAATTAGACCCCTAAGCGATAAGGACCTATTAATTATTAAAGGAGTAGATAAGAAACGAGCTCTAAGTACTATAATCGACGTATCTCGTAG